>WYDI02026677.1:36988-75785 GCA_009867235.2 Psittacus erithacus | reverse complement strand
CCGCCCGCCCGCCCGCGCCCCGCCCCGGACCGCCCGCAGCCCCGCCTCGCACACCCCAGCCGGGACCCAGCGGGGCCGTGCCGCGCCGGGTCGGGCCGCCCCGGGGCCGGGCTTCCCCGACGGGGGGGGCGGCAGCGCCGGGCCGGGCCGAAGCTCTGATTGGGGCCGACAGCAGTCACTCGGCGCCGCCGGAGGGCGGGCTCGGCGCCGGGGCCGAACTGCCCCTTTCCCCACCCGCCGCATTCAGGGGCGGAACCGTACAACTAGCGGACTTGGGGGCTCGGGTTGGCAGGCGGGTCCCGGCGACTAACTCTTCATTTTGTTTTGAGTCTGTATTTCAGAGATCTTCCTTCCATCCTCTCTCCAAAGGCTGGGTTAGACAAAACTCGTCATGTAATTTTGTGTGTGTTAAAAATGATTTGGTTGTAGTGCGTTTCTAACCGTAGCTTCTGAAAAAGTGGAAGTTTCCATTCAAAAGCATGTTGGAAGCAAACATTCTGAATTCTCGACAAAACAGGGAAGGTACCGTTTGCTGTTTAAGCAGTTTGCAAAGAGGGCGAGTCAATTCAATATCTGCTTTTTTCTAGCAAGTTACTGGCCTGTTGCATTGGCCACAGTTTCAGTTAAACAGAGGGGCCAAGTTTTAAACTACAAGAAAAGAAACACATGCACCTGTGCAATTAAAATACCCGAGTTTCTTTGGTGTCTTCTGTTTCTGGTGCTTCTCTTTAAAAAATTCGATGGCTGACTATGGGGTTTGATGCTGTAGCATCAGTTCCTACAGTTGGTCTTTTTGCCCATTTCCCTCAAATCTTCATAGATTCTCCAGCATGAGCTGCCAGTTTGTGGTCAGCCAATGGGCAAGTGCTAGCACCAGACTGAATTCCAGGGCTCCCGCACCCAGTGCTGTATCCCTCCTGGAATGGCTGCAGTTGGACTTGCCCAGTAACAAAGACTGGGAACAAATACTGATCTCCACTGAGGCCCAGTACTTATCAGCCTTTGTGTTCTGAATTGACTGTTCTATTGATTCCTTTACTTACACTGTAATTGATTTTTAATTCAAAAAATTAACGTGACACAACTCAACATGACCTGACAGTGTGCACTTGCAGCCCAGAAAGCCAACCATGTCCTGGGCTGCATCAAAAGGAGCAAGACCAGGTTGAGGGATTCTCCCCTTCTATTCTGCTCTCGTGAGACCTCACCTGGAGTACTGCATCCAGCTGTGGGGCCCAGAGACATGAGGGACATGAGGCTGTTAGAGAGAGTCCAGAGGAGGACACGAAGATAATCAGAAGGCTGGAGCACCTCTCCTATGGACGCAGGCTGAGGGAGTTGGACTTGCTCAGCTTGGAGAAGGCCCCAGGGAGGTCTCAGAGCAGCCTTCTAGTACCTAAAGGAGACTACAAGAAATCTGGAGAGGGACTTTTTACAAGGGCATGTAGTGACAGGACAAGGGGGAATGGCTTTAAGCTGACAGAAGGGAGATTTAAATTAGGCATTAGGAAGAAATTCTTCACTATGAGGGTGGTGAGGTGCTGGCACAGGGTGCCCAGAGGAGCTGTGACTGCCTCATCCCTGGTAGTGTTTAAGGCCAGGTTGAATGGGGCCTGGAGCAGCCTGGTCTAGTGGAAGGTGTCCCTTCCCATGGCAGGGGAGTGGAACTAGGTGGTCTTTAAGGTCCTTTCCAACCCAAACCATTCTGTGGTTTTAAGTGACGGTTCTTATTAAAGAACTTAATGCAGGAGGACTTCATTTGTCAGGATGGCGTCTGATGTGACTGAGATCTCTCTGAAAGCAAATCTGAGCTGACAGAATGTTTCAAACAACTGTTTGAATTCTTTCATCAAAGAAGATACCTTTGCAAGTTAAGACAAGTCTCTGATAAGGCTTTCTGGCTTGCTTATCTCTCATCTCCTGAAATAGCTTAGCCATTTTTGCTCCAGGCTGGTTTACAAGGAAAGGTTGATTTTCTCCACCTCTGTGAAAACTCAGGAGCCCTGGAGAAGTCAATTATCTCACTTGTCTCTCCTGTGAAGGCCGCAGGAGGTTATGATGATAAGTAAGAGTATTTTCAGCATTCATCACTGCTTGAGGAGGAAAGGCAAAAAGCTTTTCCCTCGCTTTGCAATGGGAACACGTCCTGTCTCCGTGGTTACAAATCAATAAATGGCATTAAGCCTGGTATTTCAAGAGCTGTCAGGCATTTTGAAGGCACAGCATACACTCTTTTACATGATCTTCTTCAGGTGACTCTTTGAGTCTTCAGCATATTCACAGCATGGTACAACTAGGGATGTGGTGCTGCAGTGCAGTTAGTTTTCAGCTGGATCTGTGGGGTAGGCCGGCACTCCAAGCCTCCAGGATCAGTGGCAGGAAGTGGGTGTCCAGTGTGGAAGCACAAGCAGGACCATGTCTTCCACTGTCAGTGACTGTAAGGCAAAGCCCCTTGCAAACCAGCGATGAAGAGCATTCTTATTAAATCTGCTGTGCATCTGTTCTGGGGTTTTGCCTATGCCTCATTGCTGAGTGATACACAGTGCAGTTTTTAATGCAGTTAGCCTTACTACATTCTCAGCAGCATCACTGTCTGTTGTTATACAGTTTAAGTGACTCACCTTAGTTCATTGACAGTGTTAATGACTTGTTGTGATCCAGATTTCTTCTTCCTCTGGAAGCCATCTGAGTTTAGCAGCAGGATGGTCATTAGCCCCCTTGGCTCAGTATCAGTGCTAGCTCACAGGCAAGGCCTTGAAATACAAAAATATCCATGTACATTGCAGCCAGTTTTCATTTTATTTTTTTTTTTAACTTTAGCACCTTTTTGGGCCCCAAAAGTTTCCTTTAGACCAAACCCGCTCCCCAAAATCCAGCAGCTGAAAGATCCAAGGGTTCTCCTTTCCAAAGGTCAATGATGTCACACTCAGGCTGTGCACACTTTCATTTCTGGACAGCTCGGAAGGTGAATTCTGTGAGTCATTCTCTTTATTCCCAGCCAGGCGTTGATCCCCAAGCTAAACCAGGGTGTTTTCAGGTCCAGTCTGTGCTACAGAGTCTCCTGGCACAGATGTGTCAGCCAGAGCTGTGATGAGATAAGACCCTTTGAAGGCAGAGCTGTGCCAGCAAAAGCACCTTTTGCAGTTGGAGGTATAAGCAGAGAAAATGTTGTTTTTGTCCAGGTAGTTTATTTTTCTTCAGGAAGCTGGAATTCACTCTCAGCAAAAGCATGGCTTTACTGTTAGAAGCTTCATATACCTTGGAAATGGTTGCTCTCCTGACCATCTATTGTAGCTATGCTGTCAAAGCTGCTCTGGCTTTCAGCTACCTCAAGTATCCCAACTGTAAAATTCTCAACAGAGCTAATTGTTTGAGCCAAAACCTTGAGCTTTGGTATGATGCTATGTTCAGTCCCGGAACAAAGCACTGCGCAAACAATTCCTAGCTGTCAAATCAATAATTTAACTGTCCTCCTTATGTTTGAATTCCCCTCCAATCCCTTCCTAAAAAGGAGAGGAGGAGAGGAGAGATTCAGTGCCCGAAAGATCACCTTAATCCACAGCAGCTGAAGTACAAAATGCCCCCAAAACCATACCCCCAGAATGATTCAACTTCTGACCACGGCTGTCCTATCCCTGAGTCTTCTCACATACAATCTTTTGAAAACACTGTAAGAAAAGCCCCACAGACTGAGCCTACTGCTGAACTGACAGAAGGTATGCTGCCTTGGCTGTGCTGCACTGGCTGGACAGACCTACTTAGGCATGAAGTTCTCCACATGAGCAGTTTCATAGGATCACAGGATGGTTTGGGTTGGAAGGGACCTTGAAACCATCCAGTTCCACTCCCCTGGCTCAGGCAAGGACACCTTTCATCAGACCAGGTTGCTCAAAGCCCCATCCAGTCTGGCCTTGAACACTGCCAGGGATGGAGCATCCACAGCTTCTCTTGGCAGCCTGTGCCAGTGCCTTACCATGCTCATAGTGAAGCAAGTTTCTCTCTAAAAAGAAATAGTGAAGAAATTTCTCCCTAGAGCTTCTAGTTTACACCCTCCAGAAAAATGAAGACCATCTGAGAAAAGACCAATGTGGTCCTGTGCATGGGATTGTTTCAGGTGCCTTAACCCTCTGAGGTGGGGTTACGTACAGGCCTGAGCGCCTGCAGCTGCTCTATGGGGTGACATTGCAGCAGGAGGAGGCAAAGCACATCACCTTTCTATTTGTGAATCTGTGATCTGGGGGTTAGTAATGAAATCCATCTGTGAAGAGCCTTCCAGAAGGCTGTATTAAACTGAGTCTCCCAGAAAGTGCTGGAGAGAAGATGCTATTTCACACTTGGGTTGTCCATACTGTCTTTGGTAAGGTTCTTGGTGTGACCATCACCAGCCTATTAAGATCACCAGTTTTGTGTATTTTATCTGGAACCTTGTGCAATTGGCCCCTGAAAACCAAGAAAAAGCAAACTCAAGTTCTTTCCCAAATGGGCAAGAAAGTTTCCCATGAAACTTCACACATCCGTGATGATGAAAAAGTCATTAGCTGCAGGAACTTTTCCAGCCTGAGCACTGAGATGAACCTCAGAGATGTGTCAGTGTGTACCTGGAAATCACAAGAAGTAGTATTACTAAGAAGATACTGCACGTTTTATGTAAAATGTGAGCAAGAGAAAACATCCTGGCATGAGCAGGAATCACAACAGGCCCAGCTGGAAAAATCTGTACACATTCAATGGCAGTAGCATAGCTGTTGAAAGGACTGGGTGTTTCGGATGGGCTTTGTCTTCCCATTATTTTGAACGATTGCTGTCATTAAAAGCAGGAAAGCAGAGATTACAGTTCAAAAGTTTTAAGTTTTTAAATTTCTGCAGGCCTATGAAACATTATTTTTCTCTGCCTGGAGGTCTCCCACTCACTAGTTTAGCTGTAAGTGTATGTATATCTTAACTGGGCGGAAATACACTCATTGGGTTCATGCACATGCAATTTTCACAGCACTCTCTTGATTTCTGTATCATCGGTTAATTCTTATACTTGAAGTCATGAGCTGCTTTCTGGAATAGTCAGTAAAGATGACTGCTTGATCAAGAACTAGAGAGAAGCCCTTTGGGTAATTTAAGTGGTTACCTTCAGACACAGGAAAAAATGTTCCACAACTTAGTGGTGTAAGAGCAGTCAGTAACTCTCGTACAGGTAGCGACGCTAACTTTGGCTGGTAGCGTTGCATCAAATAAGCACATCTCCACTGAAATACACACACATGGCTTGCAGCCAGTAAGGCTAATAATACCCACGTCTGTGAAGTACTGTACAATGTTATCAGAGGACAGCAGGCATGGTGGATGCAGCAGGACATAACAACCCTGCCGGAAACACAGTTTGTATCATCTGCCTAATCTGAAGGAGACCTTTCTCCTAGATGCAGCCAGATTCATTCCTTGTACAACTCACACTGTTAATCACACCTGACCTCACCACTATCCTTCATCTGTGCCTGGCCAGTGATGACAAGTGTCATACCTAAGTGTCTAGTACCTGTGCCCCAACCACTAGGATAACTGTCACTTTTTATTTCCCACTAATTCTGAACTCACATTGCTCTGGTTTGCCTAGCACTGCATGCATACAGACATGGAATTATCACCCTTTTTTTCCTTTCATAATGACTTTCCCATTTCCATTCCCTGGGGAAATGTGTGATTTTTTTTTTTTTCCTTAATATTTTTCCTCAGTTTCTCAGGTATCTCTTGGTTCAATTTGGTTTTGGCATCAGCTCCAAGATTGCACTGTAATGAAAAACTGCCAGTGCTACTAAATGCAGCCTTTCTACAGTTCTAAAACCAGGCTTACAGGCGCACCCAAAAGCTTTCTAGCAGGGCTCTCCAGCATGTAAAGCCCTAGTGCTGGAATAAAGTGCCTTTGTTAAAAGAATCTCAAATACTGCATCCTACCACAAGGATATTACTCTCTCCACAGTGCCAGTGAAGAAAACAAGGGATGAAGAGGGATGTACCTCAATTCATGGTGTAACACTGTACAGAATCTCCTGAGCAAACCTTTGAGCGAGGCAGTACATCTGCATGATGTGGAGTAGCTGAATAGCTGCATTCCCGTTGTCCAGTCCTGCTGCCACACAGCTGACAAAAGCAGCCACGGTACAGTGCCAGCCCCACTTCCAGAACAGTGGATATCTCTGCCTGGCACACTGTAGACATAACTATAGTGACTTACTCCAGATCACACAATGAGTCAGTGTCAAAGCTAGCTCAGTCAGCTGGCCTTCAGGCTCAGGCTTTAACCGGCCCTCAAGAGAGGAAAACAATGTGGGTTCAGACATTCCTTAAATGCTAGGACCTCGAGGGCCGTGGGGGAAGGTGACAGCATCCTGCCTAGACTGGAGCAGGAACTGTGTTTGCTTCCCATTTCCAAGAGCCCAAAATACGCGCACCTTGTTTGTTCCTGGACTGACTTCTCTGGAAATGCCTCTTGCTGGTGACTCACTGAGGTGGGAAACAAGGCCAGGCTGCAGGGCTGAGTCACCCCAGGCACACGCAGGGTAGGAGGGGCTGCTTTCAGGTGACAAGCACCACGCATGTTAATCACTCGAAATTACTAAAATCTTCTGCCCTAGACCAGAAGGAGATAAGCAAAATCTTAGGGGCTGAGGAGGATTGTCACCAAGCTGGTTTACTGTACCAGTCAGTGTGATAGTTGCCATGCTCCAAGTCAAATGGCAGACAACCATAAAACAGGGATTATTTTATTCTGAAAGAAAGAAGAGAGAAACATGGAAAACAGCTCAAAGAAGCACAAGGAGATTGCAATCATCAGTTTAGCTGCCATCAAGCTTGGTCTCCCTCTCTCTCTTTAGAGAGAGACTATATACCTTAGGAGTAAGGAGAATAAAGCTTTCATTCATGGAAGATACGTATTTTTTTAGGTTAGAAAAAATCACAATGATCTTTATTCTTCACATCACTTGTGAGCCCTGTCTTCTTGTAGACAAGGGGATTTTGTTTAAGTGAGCAGTAAGTCAAGTCTGAGTTATTATGGCTGATATGAGCAGTTTATAAATGGAACTTCACTAAGCCTATAGAATTAAAAATATTTACGTTATTTACCTATTTACCAAACAATCTGAGGACCATTCTTGAGGCAAACAATGGAGAAAAAATTCAAATCACATTTCTGCATTCTTGTTGGAAAGTGCGCAGGACGAACTGAATTTCAGTTCATCTGCTGCTTAACAGGAGAAATAGTTGCCTCTTCCCATTACAAAAGTTTCTGAATATATTACTGAAGTTATTACACAATTTAAATCTAGAGATCAAAAGGCTTTTTCAGATTGCATTTATTCAACAATGTCTCTATTAAAGCTGGTTAAATATTTTAATTTCCATCCCAAACTCTTGACTTTGACATTTTGAGAGAAACAGCAGTGTGTTTGGGATGAAGAGACTGATATTTAGGGTTTTCATGAAATTAAATATTCCACAATAAGCAAACTAATATGAAAATCAGAATATAGATATTTCATAGGAATGCATTCATGTTTGTTCACCATTTAGCCTGTCAAAACAGTGCTGACCAAGCAAGGAAAAGGCTGGGATGGATGTACAGTGGCAAAACCAAACAGCACACAGTACTGCCAGGTTGTGGAGTCACTCTGTCTTGTTGAGCTGTACCTTCCGTGTTCATTTTAGGTATCCTGCTGCCACGGCAGCTCCTTCACAGGGACAAGATGGACAGGCTGGATGCAACACAGGTTGCAGAAGTGAGTGGGCTTGTGAATGATGAAAGGTTGAACATGCAAAAGAAAAAGCAAGGCGTAGAAAGCAGGCAAGCCTAAGAAAACAATGTAAGGGGGGATGAGTGTGCATCTCAGATGAGATTAATTGTACTCTTGAGTCTAATCTTGCTGAAGATGGAAGGCACACCTCCCCTGGCAGCTTGGCTTCAGGAAAATACCTTCAGCTGTCATATCTTGTTGGCTAAATGCCATTGTGCAAAACGGTTTTACTAGCCCTATCAGCTCATTAATGAACAATTTGCTAATGCAGAGGCATGAGGGCTGTGATCCTGCATCAGCAGTCCTGTTTTGTCTTTGTGCCAAAAACTTCTGAGAACATCGTTAAAGAGACACAGCTCCTTTAATTTGAGTAACAGTGTGCCATGCACTGCAGGTTTCATCAAGACTGCCAAGAGCCAAAGATCTGTTTCAGTGAGAGCAGCTATGCCCATCTTCTATAAAACTCTTTTTGCTTTCTAAAATAAATATTTTACCTTAAAAAGGTTCTTCAAGACAGTTTCAAATTAAGGTGATCGAAGTTATGTCATTTCTTCTTAACATCTGTGGATATTTCTTCTAATCCTGGGTTCTGCAAAGAACTATTTCAGCATTTCCAAATAACTGACTCTTCAGTTTCCCTTACTCAGCTGGCTTCTTGTATAACTACAACAGAACTCCTATATTTGTGCATAAACCACCTTAAAATTCAAACAAAAATGTCAGGAAGTTCAGATGTGAGGCCTTTAATTCATATACAAAACACGTGCAAGGAACATTCAAAAGAAGTTTTCAATCCCTCTTAGGCATCCAAGGAATGATATTTTCATATTTAAGATAAATCAAGAGTCAGGATTAACCGCTATCTTTCAGCAAGTGTTTTGCAAACATAAATCTCCCCCTTAATCCTTTGGAAATCAGGACTTTAGACTGCCTGATATTTAAAGACCTTGTTTTCTTTGGAAGTGTATGCATACACTTATACATAAGTAAACACTTAAGCTGGATTCATTAATAATTTGATAGCAGACTTAAGACATAAGCCTATTTAAAATAAAGCATTAAATTCTTACACTGTGTATTATAACACAAGTTTAATATACTTTTTGAAAATGAATTAAATAAGTCTAAGGTGTAAACCATAAATGTTTGCTGTTAAAGTTTTAAGGAACATAAAATCACTGAACTGATGGAATTGCCATTTGAACATCTGGAACAAGAATTGGCTGAACTGAACCAGCTTTTGATAAAAGTGACTTTTCTGCATGTGCAGAAAGAATATTGGAGCTGAACAAGTTGAATAATTTGAAACAGAAATAGCAATAAGTTCAAAGCCAGGAAACTAACTGGGAACTACACATCAAAAAGCATGTGTTCCTCCCTAAGCTAGGAATAAAAGTGGGGAACAAAAGCTTCGTGCTTACCTTTGGAGGGACACTGATCAGCAGCAAGCAGTTTGACTCACTAGCTGCAAACCATCCTTCTAAATCCTGTTTTAATGAAGAATATACCATGCCAGGCTTTGTATAGTTCTGTCTGCAGACAGTGTGCTTGTAACAGTCCGTGTGCTTAGTTATAAACATGGACACCAAGGAGAGACGGCTCTTGAACAACGCATGTGCACTGTGAACTGAGCCATGAACTGAAACAGACACTGAACATGTGGGCACACACCCAGGCTGCTTGGAAGCAGAGGGCTTTCATCCCTGCACGTGGTCACTGCAGGGGTAAAACAGCGGCCCCTGCCACGTAAATTCTCCGTTTGCTCATTCCTACATGAGATGAGTACATAATTTCTTTGCCTCCTGTGGCCCAGGCTTAGCTTGATTTGATGTGTGCTGCTGTGGGCAGGCTGGCTTCTCTTTGGCTTCTACGGCCCATGCTTGTTTTTAGTCTCAGGGCTCATACACATGTTAGTGTCTTTGTCTAAGGGAGAATGATGCATATGAAAATAAACACGAGATACATGCGCTCTTAAAAGATGTTTCTGAACAATGTGATGAATTCACGGCAGTGTGAATGTATTTCCTGCGGCGGCAGGTGGCCCCTCAGAGAGATGGGGAAGGGGGTGTATGGCACAGTTAGTCACATCCCCTGGAGCTGGGACAGCAGAGACTGAATTAATGAAGCACACCATCAGCGGCACACATGGTGGCTCAAGAGGGCCCTTGGGGCTTGCCGTGCCACCTTCTCTGCCTGCTCAGCCTCAAGGAGTTTGCTGAGAGCCATGCCAGGCAAACCTCTGCCAAATAAACAAAGCAGCCCAAAAGTTCCCGCTCAAGCGGGCCAGAAAATGAACCTAAGCAGCAGCCTGAAGCTCCAGAGACATTCCCCCCACCTCTGGCCCCAGGGGTGTCCGTGAGCCAGGACAGGGGGACGGGGCTGGGCTCACAGCCAAGGCTAAGGATGGTGCCAAAATGGTGCCCTGGCCTGTGGGGCCTGGGGGAATGCATTGGGGTGGATGAGGTGTGCTGGTGCAGCCAGGGCATGGCATGGCCCTTGCAGAAGGTTTGGCTATGTGTGGCTGGGGCAGGGACCCTGCCAGCTCCGCTGCAGACGCACAGGCCCAGGGTCCCGCCATGGTGGCCAGCCTCCTTTCCTTGGCATTCTGTCGTGAATTCTTGTTGACAAACTCATTACAACAAAGTTACAGCAGAACTTTTGACACGGATACCTCCCACCTCACCACAAACACAGACCACAGGGACTGTTTCAGTAATGCAGGACAGAAATGGTGCTGCATTTCCTATGATAGAGCATGATGGAAAAAAAAACCAACTTAAAAATCACAGGCCTTTCATGCCCTCTGTCGTCATTCAGCCACAGGATCCCTACTGGCTACAGTGATCAGTTTGGGCTGTCGGCTACCAGAGCTGCGTTAAGTGTGTGGCGGTATTTCTTGATTAAACATACCTTATTTTGCATATAGAAGGTCATTAAGGCAAGCTCCACTCCTGCCTCTCATCAAAGTTATGCAGCTGATTGCTCTTGCATTAGCTGGGAGACGCACATCAAAGGGGAATTGGGAGGTTGGTGTGGGCTCCCAGTGACTTCAAGCAAAATGAGTTTCAGGCAGTTTTGAGTAATTTGACTCATCCAACCCAAATGTAGCCATACTATTTGCAAAAACAGGGAACAAGAAGTGCGTTCTCACTCTGCTTAGAACTCATGACCTCTTCCTTGCCCTAGGTCTCGAGACTTACTTAACCCAGAGCTTGCTCTTCGTGAGGAAGCAGCTATCTCAAGCATTGCTCAGGCCTGCCAGTAGCTCCTGGAGTTTCATGGGGGGAAATAATCTTTTTAAATAACAATTTGAACTTCCAGTGTAAATAAAGCATTACTGTGAAAATGGCTGAATGAGGCTCCACAGCCTAATGCTGTGGAATGAGAGGAGGTAGCTTGGGAGGAAATGAAAGGGGAGGATGAGTGTACTGCACTTCCAAAATGGGAGATGTGCTCACATGCACCTCAGACAGATGTGCACTGTTTATAGTGACTCCAACACCATGGGAGAAGTTTGCTTGTGTGCCCCTCTGTTCCTCACAGTGCCCAGCAGCTCCTCCAGCATGGGAGTTTAAAGAGGAAACACCAGGGGGGCAAAGACAGTGTCATACTGAACACAAACCAGGAATGAATCTCAGCAAGAAGAGATTGCCAAGAGACACAATGGCAGTCTTCAGTCATCTTACCCTTGTTTTTCTCCTCCATCGCTTGCTGTAACCTGTTGTAGATGCTTCTGTTTGAAATTACATAAGCAGCTTCTGAAGGCAAGATCCTATAATATAACCGCAGGACACCACAGAGCTGCGCCTTCATCTTTATGAGGCATATACCCTGGTGGCACAGGAGGAGCACATGCATCTCTTTGACAGCTGAAACTTGTATCTGCACCATGTTCAGCAAGGATTGATATCATTTATTTGTTGGTGCCCTGCAGCATATCTGCCAATCTGCTTGAATGCTTCCACTCCATGAAAAAAGACCCTCCAGCTTTTTGGACAAGCTCTGTAACTTATAGGAGGGAGGAAACATCAGAACAGCATAGAATGATATTTAAAGCAAAGCACTACCTGCCAGAGCAGGCAGATCTGGAGGGGATGTTTCTGAACCCAAGCTAACACAAACTTTGGAATAATGTTCTGCTGCATGTGCACTGGTGCACTCACTGGGGACTTACCTGGCTCTGTGGCTGTCTATATCTGTTTGTTAAATCAAAGATTCCCCATGGTGACATATTAGGCCAGATGCTGAAAAAGACAGTGCTACTGCCATGGTTCTGTGTGGATGTGCAGGCTGGGGAGCAGGCATGTTACCCAGGAGGATTCCCTGCCTCAAGCCATTGGACCTCCTTGCACATTCCTGGCCTCTGCTATGCGCACAAGATGGTGAACCTTCACCACCTGCATTCTAGTAATCAGGACCATCATCTTGCACTATTTCAGAGAAATCTAAATGCCTTCTCTGGCCTAATATGAGTTTTGTCCCATCTGATGGGAACGTTCTGGGTGACTCAGCAACAGCACAGCTCAGCTCAAAACTGGCAGTAAATGAGGCACTGGAAGTCTTGACTTTGGGAATCTCGTTTAACTAAAGGTGGGATTTTTTTTACAGAATTCCTTATCCTAGCTATATGTCAAAGTAGCTGCCTTGGCAGTAGTATCTGATGATGAAGAATGACTTATCAAGGTCAGGTGCACAACAGAGGTTAGCTATATCCCATAGAGAGAAGCGTGTAGATTCAGGTACTTTTACACATAGCCTTCTCTTAGAGAGTTCAAACTTCTCACAGTCTTAAGGAATAACATAATTTTACACTCTGCATACTTCAGAGAACATGTGCTAAAATCCCCTAAGGGAACAATTATGAGTACAGTCCCAGAAATCTCCCACTTAAATCGACAATTCCCAAGCAGCATGTTTTGGCCACACAGGTTTTTAGGAGACACTAAAGCTTCTACAGTCTGTATTAATATGTGGGGGTAGCATATCTACAGCTGCCACTGGCACTGTGCTGCATTGCAGAATTATGTCTTCAGTGCATCATTACTTAGGGTTGAATATTCAGCTATAGAGAAGACAGCTGGGTGGACTATTGTGAGACAGGAAATACTATAGATAGCAGCACAGCACTGGATTTACTTTTAGCACAAAGCTCATCTTCATATGCTATTTTCTCCAAAACCTTAGAAAGTGAAGTCACAGGAAGAACTCAGACTTACTGTCAATGTGGTGAGATTCAAACATAAACAGTGATTTCTGTCACAAAAACATAGGGCTAATGTGCACACAAGTTCTTATTTTGTCCAATCACAAATAAGCTCCATATGCTGGTTTGCCAGTTGACAGCTGTGTCCCAGCTACTGATTAAATTCTAATTAATCAAGCTGAAGAATGGTGTCACTGCTTGCAAGCACAACTTGTCATACACAACTGAAGTTTGCTGCATTATGCTTGTGCTGCTTTTTAAGAAGAGCTACCAACAAAATCATTACTTTAAGGGTGCAGCAGCGTTCCTTATCAGGCAAGGACAACAGCAGCAGCAGACAACAGACTTCTCAAGGTCTTTGAAGTCTGGCTATTCCAGTGTTCTCTGATATTCCTTTTCCTGGTTTTAACATAATGCTACACTAACTCATTAACAAATTGGAAAAAACTTTCCATCCCATACCTGAGCTACAGCACAAGCTACAACGCTGATTTCCTTATATTGCTATGGCATTAGCTACCTACTCGATACATTGTTCAGAAAACCAGCCTTAGCTTGACAGGAATTACATTCGGCAATTATTAACTCTCCGTATGTGCTGCCTTCCCAGGTAGGAGAATATGACTAACGCATGGTGTCCCTCTGCCTTGCGCACTTTCTGATTGTTCTTATTGTAACAATAAAGCAATTATTCTCAAAAAAATTAAATAAATAAAAAGGCCTTTGAAGTGTGGAGCACTTTGAGCCTTGTTTTCACAGGTGGGAAACAGAAACAGTGGTATTCAGTGAAGTCCAAAGGTCACACAGGTTGCCTGCAGCAAAGCAGTAAATAGCCACAGATATCCCAAGCATCAGGCTAGTTGTTTAAAACGCACAATTGCTGAACGCAGTACTCTTGTATATGTGATGTAAGGTAGAATACAAATAGCAGTGGAAGAGCCCCCCCCATTTTCCTTCTCTTTTGTGTATTTACAAAAATGTCTGCACCAACACATATCTTTGAATACAAAGTGCATCTGAAGAACCTGCCCTAGCTGCTTGTGAGGTTGAGGAAAAGCTCTCAGCAGCCATCTTGAGGGCAAACGAAGTTGTAGACACTGATGTTAAAGCACTGGAGTCCATCCATCTGCCCAGCCACTGCCAAGAGGCAAAGCTAGTGCAGTCATGATTGTTCACTTGTGCCCTTTACACAAATGCAGGAGATTTTATGAGTGATACAGTTTTGCATGGCTGATGGTCTCATCCTTATCATGCCAATGAAAATAGCAAGTAGGTTGTTTTGCTTTGGCTCTAGGATCCTGACTGGTTTTGAAATAGTAAACTGAGGAGTCGTGGTCTCAAGAGCCTTCCTAGCTTGCTTGTCTCAGCTCAGCATTATCTTTTTCATGCCTGCTCTCAGGTGCTCCAGTTGCAGGGATCACCCTCTGCCTGGAGGCTCCAAGAACCAGGAATTACAAAACATCTTTCACTTGCGTATCACCCTTTGATTGCAAACCTACTAAATTAATGAGGATCAGAACCTGTGAGTAGGGACACCCCAGCATCTGAGGCATAAGCACTTGCATACCACAAAACAAATACAATCACAACTGGTGCTATGCTATAACCTGAGTTTGCAATTTCGGCAAAGCAGCCAAGGAAACTGAAGGTGAATTTGAAGTATCCTTTTTGGCTGACAAAGTATTTCTGCATCCAAGTTGGAAGTGTGCCAAGAGACAGTACCATATGAAAAAATCCACCGATAGGATCTTTTATCGCAGTCTCGGGACAAAGGCATTTAATGTCTGTATCCAAGTTTCTACTTCTGTAAAAAGACTAACACGTTGGTTCAGGGGGTAGTGGCTGAAGTTGCACCATTTCCAAACATACACAAATCTATATATCTTAAAAATACTTACGCTAAGTATTATTTTTAGTCTACATTGTACCAGTCCTTGGAGTAGAGAAGCTTCATTGGTGACATTATTAATCCATGTTGGTTTAGCATTAGTAAAAGATTAAGAAAAAAAGACCTCACCTTCCAAAACTACAGTTAAGAGACCCACAACGTTAGGATTTGGTGAGCTTCAAACAGCAGTAACACCCATGATACCCTTAGCAGGGCTTCAGATTTGATGGTCTAATTCCTCTTCTCAGCATTGAACTCATTTAAGCGATGTAATTCTGCCACAGTACTGACAAATAACCCCAAATGAAAACCCCGATAATGAGATTTTGTAGATTAAGTTGTCTCACTCCAGGTTTCTCATTATGAAGAGTAGGTAAGAACCTATTTGTATCCTCTTTCTTCAGAAGGCAGATGAGGTGAGACACAGCTCCAAGTTACAATATACAGTGAGACTGGGGGTAGCGCATTAATATTCTCATGGATGTGTCAGTCTTGTTGAGTATGTCTCTGTTTTAATTTGCACTTGTCTTTACACCACGACTTTCTATAAATGGAAAAGCATGGGGAGGTGCAAGTGACTGGTGAGCAGCGGATATTTTTGAAGAAGCATGAGTTAGGCCTTCAGGAAGTGCAGCCAGAGACAATACCTTGCTCCATTATACACTGTGAAAATACAAGCCAAATGAGAGTACTAAACTCACTCTTCCACAGAAAGGCTTAAGGAGAGGAGCGTGCATAGTGAAGCCAGCTGGGAGACTCAAATCCCAACCACCAATTAGTCTTCATTTTCCTCACAATTCAGGTCTGTGTGAAGATCTTACCTATTTGGAGAAAACCCCCTTGACTTCAGCAGTGAATGATCAGTTTTCATCTTGAGCTAGAGTACAATTAATGTGATCATTTCAGGACAGACTTATTCATTCTTGTGAACAAAGTGTGCTCCCTTCCTCAGTGTCCTTCTGGCCCCATGAATCTTTCCCTTTCTCCTGTGGCACAACCTTCAACAGGCAGGACTGGAAAACATTTTCATTTCAGTTTATATGCTTTAGGAAAGTAAGTTAATTGCTAAAAATACACAGCAATTGTAAGAAGAGCTAGATATATAGCTGTATATATATATATGACTATATCAGCTATATAACACTGGGAACTGATGGGCAAAGTTAAAAATCGGGAAGCGCAAAACCCAAGCTTACAAAAGGGAAGTCACATCTGCTTCGTAAAGTTTGCAGCTATTTCTCTATGTATGGCTTTGCTTAAGCTAAACCATGGCTGAATTCACATATTTATCCTGGCTTTGCTCTTCAGCCAAGTTTCCTATTTCCACAGTAGAAGTGCAGCCCGTCGTTAGCATTTGTCCTGACATTTCAGCAAAAGGCCTTTGAACTTGTGTCTGATGCAGAAAGAACTCAGTGATTTGTTTGTGTTTATTGAACTCTATTCTCAAGAAAATCCTTTTAATACCCTTTCTAATGCTAATGATGCTTTGAGAAAGATTTTGACTAAAATTATTACACTAGAAATGAAATCAAGGTTTAAAACTGAGGCTCAGATCACCTATTTAATATTTAACTGCAATTTTACAGCTATCTCAGTATAACTTTGATGCTGTCAACCTTTGCTATAAAGTGTTGTTTTTTTTTTTGCCTGTGGCACCACCAGTTTTTCTGGGTTTCTGTTTTTCCCTTCCAGTGCAGAATTACCGTGCTGCCACAAGCTTTCACTTAACCACCAACCAAAGAAGCAATTTAACTGTGGGGTTTAATTCTACCTTGTACACCCCGAGTGCAAATATTTATTTAAACATGTAGCTAATTCTAAACAGAGCTAGTCAAATGAATAAAGCTACTTACATTCATATATCTGTGCAATTAAGTTTTTAGGCTATGTTTACACCATACTGAGTAGTGCTGTGTAGAGATACCCAAGCTGGTGGATGACAAGGCAATTAGGTTAGTCCTAGAAGCTTTGCTATCATAATTGGATTCTTTCTAGGATTCACTGGTGTGCTAATGGTGCTGTACTGTGCCACATACAAACCGGCCTGTTCAGAACTAACCCTGGACTTTCTCAAGGCAGTACTGCACAGTTGTTATCACATCATTAGCAGTATCACTAAAACAGGGATCCTTCTGCAGGAAAATACTACATCATTTAAAAAGAGTAACAGTGTCCTTTCATATACAGCAGATATTTTTAAAGCACTTGTTTAACACCAATTATTTGTTATGCTATTTCCAGCTCAAAATCACATATATAATCAATATTAGGTCACCATTTCAAAATTGAAGTTCATAAAATGAACATCTTATGTAGAATTCCTCCTGAAAGCTACCAAGGGCTGCAGTTTTTTAACCGATGATTAAATATAGCCATCAGGAAAGAAAGTAACAATAGCAAACATCATGAAGACTCTACAACAATTTATGCCTTTGCATAAAAAACCCTTTTCTATTAATTTTAAAATGTGGCATATCTTAGCTAGAATACAACTTGTATTTCCATCAAGATGCTGAAAGGCAATTTAAAAGCTATTCAAAGAGACAGTTCCCCGAGATCACAGAAACACACTGCATCCTTACTAGAAATACTGGAGAACCTTTTTGCTGTTATTTTTTTTCCATGAAATAAATTATGTGAAATGTGTTCTAAGGTTGTTGCTTTGACACATCTTGACAAAATGCTGTTTTGAGTATAACCTGTTTTCCGTGTGATTAACTGTGGCACTAACCTTGAGTGCAGTACGTGAGTATTGCTTTCTTTTTCTTTTGCTCCTTAGCTATTACCAGCTGTACATTACTTAAATTTATCATTTCCTGAAAGGCCACAACATTTACAAAGTTTAGTCTTACTAAAAGATGCATTACTATATCTGCAAGTGACAAGTTCTGCTATGATGATCTCATCAGCAGCCGCTGTGAATTAAATAGATATCAATTTATCTATCTAAATGCCCATATGTCTATCCAGTGTTAACTGCAGGGAAAGAACAGAAAAAACACAGCCTGACTGGAGAGAGGATTTATACCCAGCCCATTTTTCTACTTTGCACTTCAGTTTTAACAGCCACCTTGCAATAATTCTTAATATTGATCTTGGCCACAATGAAGTCAGAGGCAAAGAACTCTACCAATTGTTATGGACTCAAGTTTGCACTCAGTTTTTGCTAGTATAAATCAATTACAAAGTTAAAGTCCACTTGTGACTTATTAAAAATCCTATAAACTCTGGTCTGCATTCTCAGTAAAACTCAACTTCCAGAAGAACCAAAATTGCAAAGAGCTGAAAGCTCATTCTCCATTACAGCTATCTGAAGGCTTGGAAGAAGTTTCTTTCCCAAGGCGTTTAGCGGCAATGAAGGGCTCAGTCATCCATTGGCATACACAAGATTACACTGGGCATTTAACTGAATTACAAAGAGAAGTGCCTGTAAATTTCCTTGCACATCAGTGCCCAAATGAAAATACCTATGAAAGTCTGATCACTTTGAAGGAAAACACAATTTGAACATCCCATACATCATGTGCTTAATTCCCACATCAGTAACATTGAAATACAACTGAATTAGGACTACAAAAACCAGTTAGAAGTTCTGTCCCGTGAAAAGCTTCCAACATAAAAATGTAAATTACTGGACTCTAAATTACATGTTCCAAATTCCTTGTTCCAAAAAGCACCTGAAAAACTTTGACTCTGTATTTGAGTTGGACAGCCCTCAAGACCACAAATTTGAATTTTGCAAGCCTTATTCCCTAGGCTGACAGCAGCAAGATGAGGTGTTATAAAAGGTAACTTGCAGTCCTTCTAAAAGGGATCGTGTTTACTAAAAAGAAACAAGTTGTTTCAGCAATGCAAGTTCCACTCAGCACTGTACCCAAGTCCTTCCAGATTGAGAAGGTGAAGTTTCAAACTCTATTTAGATCATCCATAGAAACCTAAACTGAACAGTTTTGAAATGGGTTGGATTATTCAGTGACTGCCTGGAAAGGGAGCAGTTGCATACTAGCCTCAGCAGGAAAATAATCCACTTGAAAACATTTTCTCCACAGACTGCTCTCAAAAATCCTCTTCCCCATTTTTAAAGTTACTGACCCTTATGCTTATCGCCAAACCTGAAACCACTGAAGTGATTGTGATAAGAAAGCTGACCAGAATCAGTAAATACTTGGCTTAAACACAACAAAGATGGAGATAGAGAAGAACAAACAATCCAGCCCCCTTTATCACAGAGGAATGGATGGAGCACCCTGCCACAGCTCCACACATACAAGCGTCTTGCTTGCAGCATGGTATAGAACTGTATTTTAGACTATTTTTATAAGTAGTTCTCCTGACTGGTTTGGTTTCCTTGGGGGTGAAGGGAGGTTGGGTGTGGGGAAAAAAAGTGTATTTTTCCTGCAACTGTATCTGGAGTTTCATCCCATTTGATCTTTCTGTTTATCTGCAAACTCCCACAACATTGGAGCACTTCCCATGGCCTTCTACCAAAGGAACTGTAAGGATTCTGGAATAATGACCTCTGACTCCTGACATACACAACACGTTTTTATCCTGGAAACTTCAAGCTCCTTACAAAACTTGGACCCAAAATGCCCCCAAGAGTTACAAAATACCACAGGAAGCAAAATACATGGGTGTTTGGTATATTCCTTTTTTCTTTAAACACAATCTAGAGGCAGGCTGTAAATTACTGTAATAAACCACAAGCAAGACAGCTCTGAAAACTGGAGGAAAGCTTTTAAGCTTTAGAGCTGGGGATCCATAAAGGGGGACTGTCATAAAAACCTAACTAGTCATGAGTACCACAGAGACAGAAGGTAAGAACCAACTGTTGCTATCTCTTCCAGAGATCCACAAATAAAGTAGTAGCTGCAAACAAAGCCAGCAGAGTCAGAACAGAGAGAAGTAGCTCTTTCTGCCACAGGGAGAAGGCCTGTGGCACTCCCTGTTAGAATCTGCAGATACAAGTAGTTTCCATGGGCTCAGTGGAGGGGTGGTCAAACAGACAAGCTTGGAATCAACATCCTTAAGGATTTTCCAAATGGGCAAACCAAATTGAGCTCAGGAAATTCCCGGAGCTGAAAGCAGCCGAAGCAGCTGCTGTGCTCATCCTATTCTTAACTCTTCCTTTAGGAGTCAGCTCCTGTCCATTGCTGTCCACAGCAGAATGGGTAGTTTTAAAACACCATGGCTGCTCTTATGTTCCATGCAGAGTGAAGGAGAATTAGCCCAGAGTGCTGCAAAACAAGTCTTTAGCAGCTGACTGTATCTTGCTGAAACAACACCAAGTTCATCTGCCTGTTGTTTTTTTGCTGTGGTTTGGTTGTTTAGTTTTGGTTGGTTGTTTTAAAGAGATTCACCATCTCTCTTCAGTGATACCAAAACCATTATCTGACACTGCAACTACACCTGCAGGGCAAAAAAGTATTCTTAAAGACCTGGCAAATTGAATGTATATAAAGTATGAGGGATTAAGAAACCAACTTGTTTATCCTATTTTGACAAGACAAAGACTAAGGATGGAACTACTCCTGCCAAATAATTTTTATCAACTCATCTTAAATGACTGTCTAAATACTACAGCCCCAGTAGAATTGTCTTCTCTGTGATACAGCCCTATCTGTAAGATTACGAAAGAAATAATCTTTGGAGTCAGATTTGTTGTTTAAAAGCATTGCATATTACCCAAGATATTATATAGTTCAAAGTTCTGTTGCTCACTTTCCTCCACTCCCCTCTAGAAACACACTGATACACTTCATTGTTACAAAAGAGACCATTAATTGTGTTACTTTCTCTAGTTGTTGCAAAGTTCACGAAGTTTTTGACAGATCACTTGACAGATGTCAAGTCATGAATCCTAGGGCCCTGCAAATACCAGGGAAGAAAACTTACCACTGAGACAGGGCCAGCACTGTGAGAGCAACAACCAAGGAAGACCTTTCCCATGTTTATGATTTCCAAGGATTGTGTGTTTATTTCCAGGGATTCTGACATGAAAACAAATGAAGAGTAAAAAGTTGCCAGGAAAAGTCGCTACTTCCAAAGGAGGTGAGAACTTCTGACATGTCTCAGAGGAAGTCAGTCTTTTCCTCACCAGGAAGGTAAGAAGTTTCTGAGAACAATTAAGCCAGGAACAAGCCAGTAAATTTGGTCATGACAGACATCTGTCACAGTAAAAGAGAGCTATCCAGATCTACCTTCTAGAAATGAGGTGCACTCAGATTGCGCTGCAGCAGCAGTTCGCGAGCTCATTCACCACTCCACCTGCCTTTTTCTTGCATCCTTTAATTCTGCTGCTCCAAAACATGGTCCTGTATCTTTTAATCTGCAAGAACCTATCACCACAAGTATCTTCTTGACTTCCATATTTGAGTAGAACAAAATAATTCTCATCAGGGATAGGGGAATAAAATTACCATCTTCAGAGAAGTCCTAAGTGGCACAAAACTTTTCAGCTGATAATTACTTCCCGGAATTCCAAGACATTTTATGAATTTACATGATCGATGTCAGCCTACAGAACAGAAGTAAAAGACTAAGTGGGAAAAGCCAGAAGTCAGGGTCTGGAGGGAATCAACATCACTTATGCAAGAATAAATGCTTCATTTCAGTTTGGATCATGAACAGGAACACACTGCTGTGAGCAACCACTAAAATAACTTCAGCCTTCTGTGCTTGTGAGTAAATCAAATTTTCCAATACTCTCAAAAAAGCATAAGAGCCACAGAAAAGTCCAGAACTACAAGGCACCACAGGAAAGAAACATGGACCGAAGCTCTGCTTTAAACCGTGCAAGAGCACAGCACTTGGCTAAACACTACAAGGAAATCCCAAAAAGGAGTTGCATCCAGCAGAGCTCAGAAAGGATCCCTCTGCCCCTACAACACCAACTGTCAAATATCATTATAGGAAATGCAAAAAAATAAGGTTTAATACGATTCATCACCGTAAGACGTGAAAGTATTCCAAAACACTTCTAATCCCGTGTACCACATGGCAGTCCAAGCCTTTCTGCAGCCTGCCTCTGATCCAACTCAGGCTGATGACAGCCAACTATTATCCCCCGCCCAGTCAGACCCCATGCTCATTCCAGCAATACCCAGATGGTATTTGTCTCTACCACATTCTCATTCCCTGCTTCTAATTCTGAGAAGAATTCTCTCATGTTTTCCTGTTAACACAGGAACTAGTTTCCCAAATAAGCTGCTGCTTACATCTGAACTCCTCTCCCATCATGATTTTCTTATCTTTAATTCTGTATGTGACCTCAGTAACAAATTAGTTGACTCATCTCCAAGCACAACCCTGATAACTAGTAAGAGCCTGTTGACATCTGCTTTATCATTTAGCATGCCTACCCAAAACAAGACTCTGGAAGAATAGTATGCATGCATTCTGTTTAAACAGCATCTTTTAGGTAGAGCCTACAGGCACTCTTATTTCCACAGGTGTCTCAGTGAAGCTGCAACACCAGAGTTTTTAGTACCTAGAAAATGCATGCTGGTTTGGATCACAAAGTTACCTTAGCTAGGGAACATCGTCTTGAGCTACTAAAATCTTCATTAGTTCAACCTCCCCATTTATATTTTCATGGAATGAGCCTGGGATCTGAAGGCATGGGGACTTCATATTTAACAGCAGTGCATCAAAATAACAGTTTATTGACCTGTCTTAAACACATCTGCCAAAAACTTGCACCATGCCAAAAATAAAACCTCTGTTTTACTCTATCATACTAGAATTGTATTGGTATACAAACAGCAATAAGCACATACCATCTCAACTGTATTCGAAAAGTGTGTTAACTTTCTCATTACTTACAAGTCACACTTTTTTTGTAAGACTGCTTTAAGCCACAACAATTTCCAAATAGTAAAGGGAGAATCTAATAAATTAATTGAGAGCCACAATATTGATCATGGCAAAAGACTCCAAGTCACCTTTCTGGTTTTATTTTTCAGAGAAATCCAAGAAGAATCAAAAAATACTGCTTTGACTCTAGACAAGTTATATAAATCTTGTGAAAGAGTGAATATGCTCCTTCAATAACAGCATCTGAACAGTTTTCAGAAAGAAACTATGTTGAGGAAAGTCCGTATAATTTCAAGTTATTTATTTACTCATTTACCTGTGTTAGCGGCAGTATTTCCTGTTTTATTCAGAGTTTATTTCTATAATTAAATAGGAAAAAGAAAATGCATTTTACAGTGGCAAAAACTGAAATTCTCCAAGTTCATTTATACAGAGTTCTACCAATTTTTTAAAAGCGCCAGTTTATTTTTCTCATTTTTCTCCATGATGTAGCCCAAAATTCATTGTCTGTGAGGAAACAGCAAAGTTTATTCTAATAAAGCTTGTGAACAGGTAATTTTGGCCCCATGTCTGTAAAAAAACCAAAACCTCTGACTGCAAGAAATCACATGCAAAAGATCTATAGACTGAAAAATAAAGATCAACCCAACAATCCGTTCTAGAAAATCTGGACAAGATGTCACCAAAAAATTCATCATTTGCAAAGAGGTTCATATCTATAAGATATAAAGGTGCTTTGCCAAAGCACAGGAAGAAGTCAGCGCATAACCAAATGATGTATTCCCTCAAGAAAGGGCCATTATCCAACAGTAGAAGCCTGACATCTAGCGGCTACCACATCCATTTGTTCACACACCTCGGTCGCCGAAAAAATAGCCCAAACAGGCTGCCTGGCCTTTAGTGTTAGAACAAATACCATAGTGCTTATGGCAGTACCTGTGGTTAAATGTCTGTATTAAATATGCATGTATTGAGTATCTTCAAATGCTTTCCTTTCACTACTTGAATTTAAAAACCAAAAAGCAGAACAACTGTGCCTTTATGAGATATAATCAATGCAAAAAGTAATCTAAACCCTTAATACCAGAGATAAAAGATCCAGTTTATAGATTAATGCTATATTGTTCTAATACAACCCATTAAGTGCCATGTTCTTGAGTAATTCTCTGTAACTGGGTTACAGTTCTCGCAAAAGTTGTCTCCCAAAAGAAGGTCATCCTATATAGCATTTACTTACAGGCAGCACTACATTACACAAATACTTTCAAAAGTCACAGACTCAAGCAATAGAAAAATCACCCTAATCTCTCCAAAACCATGGAGACTTCAAAATAAAGTATAGAACATGTCTGCACTAACAGACAGTGCTAGTCTCACTATGGGACCAAGACAATCCAAACTTCTCTAAATTAGTAAATAACCCGTGGTGAGACCAAAGTGCTTTATTACAGTTACAGCATTACTTTTCTTAGGTTCTACGCACTGCCCCTCTAAAAACACAGTACAAATAATACAAAATAGTAATCAAGATTTTGTTGCTCCTTTCTTATACCCTTATTATGTACTGGAGAAATGACCATTTGTTTCTGAAAACATTACTGTTATGGTTCTCCAATGCAAATCCTAGATCCCAGAGCTGTATGTTTTATTTTTACTTTTGACTACAAAAATTGCACTTCTGAAAAGGACAAGGAATCACGAACTGCTGCATTTGAGAATTACAATACCTTATTTTACAAGTGTAGTGTGTGCAATTCATCATTTCAATGAAATTTAATAGTTACAAATAAACTGTGTAAGCACAGTAGGTTCTACAGAAAGTAACATGGATAATCAGTATTCTACCATTTGAAACAAAAACAATAAATAAAAGGTTTAAGTACTAAAACTAAGAAAAAGTATTCCTGTACACTGTACAGTACCTTTTGGTTAAAGTTTCTTAGCAAAAATAGAGTGTTTTAAGCATTCCAGTTACAGGTGGTTCAATATTAAAATTTCAAGGTTTCCCCATCATGAAAAAAATATTGCATTTTTTCATAGGTGCATCAGAAGAAACTGTCTCTCTCTGAACAAGGCTTCGGTCTTTAGAAATATATAGACAGTAAGTATGAATTCAAATGAGATTAAAAAATTATAATACAGTACTGAGGATGTACGGTTGTTGTGCATTGCAGATTTTACATTCCTTCTTATTTTGAAAAAGCAAAACTAGAGAGCCCATTGTATATCACTGAGTTCTGCCGGATCTCCAAGTCCTCCATCAGCCTCCAAGTAGTTCATAAGAGCTGTCATAGCAGTGTCATCATTTTCACATATTGCCT
The DNA here is from genome assembly GCA_009867235.2 of Psittacus erithacus. NCBI lineage: Eukaryota > Metazoa > Chordata > Aves > Psittaciformes > Psittacidae > Psittacus > Psittacus erithacus. The sequence continues at coordinate 50,774 of WYDI02026677.1, read as the reverse complement.
CAAAGTCCAGCTGAGAATTACCACCTATAAAATCATTAAAACATTAAAGTAAGCAGTACAAAGCATGAAGAATATGGTAACTTTCAAAACATATTTGTTTTTAAATAGCACCTTCCTTTGAAGTCAAGGCAAACATGTTAAAAAAATAATCAAGTAATAGAAATATTGGCTATCCACAAACAATTACAAGGACATAGATAACTTGATTTAAGACAATGAAGTCTTGCTGATCCCTTGGATTACCTCCAACTGCAAGCTAACAAAACTTGTATCCATGCAGTAAAGTTCCCCTCACTGAAGTAGAAAACTGCCTTCTACTTCATGGTGCTTTAGTGGGAAACACAGCTGTGTACCTGAATTCTCAGCTGACATACTCCGCTAGATGAACTCCTGAACCTTAAGAGTTACTATGTGTTAGCTCTAGAAATAAACACTATACCCTTGCCTTTAATAAAAGCAAGGTAAAATGCTTTGGCTCAAGTATCAATGAAGAACGTTTCCTTGCCTATCTCAGATAATTGTTGCTGGTTTGGATTTCTTTTTCAAACACTTATTTGAGGATTAGCTTTTTTTTTTTCCCCTTTGGGATTTTTTTTATACAAAAAGCTCATAGCTAAACTGGAAGAAAGTTATAGGTTATAAATAAATAAAGCCCTAGTAATGGAAATGAAAGAGGGAGATGCAAAAGTTTCTAAGAGATGAAATACAGCATAAGCACTAACATTACTTTTATAGCACTTTGACTTTTATATTAAAAACAACACAATAGAATTCTCCTCTTACGAGGCCAGGGAATTCTATATCCAGACAAACTGCTGCTTTAGTGCACACCTGAGCTAAGGGATAGGGAAAAAAAAAAATTCTTTCTAAAACCTTTTGACTAGCTCTTTGTATTGACTATTCACAGCTTACAGTTCAGAAAGAGATGAAGTGCTTAAAGGACAAAAGTTTACAAGTTTGCAAGCTACAACCAGTTTCATTACATTGCACTGAAATTCTCTATTCTCTGGACAGAGAACTAGTAAGTACCTAATTAAAACTGTGACACGCAAGAATGCAATGGTAAATTTGTTACACAATGTTATTTTTGTCACAAAATTCAGTCACTGATCAAACTTTGCTGTTTGCCTTCCAATGACAACACATTAGTTTTAAGAGCCCTCTCAGCTTCAGACAGACATACAAACCTCTTTACAATTTATACATGGTTGTAAAGTTGTGCACTCAAAAATTACACCACTATCAGAAATGTTTTCACATGCAACCCTCAAAATACCTACAAGAGCAACAAATCTTACCGAGCAGAGGTTCGTTACTAGGATATGGACTAGCGCCCTGGTTTTGTTCTGAAGTCTCTGTAACTTCTGACTCTGAAGGACATAACTGAATCAACTCTTTATTTGGCATCTGAAAGAACAGAAGTAGTAAAAGGGACAGAATTAAATCCTGAATTTAGTCACAATTATTACTTTTCAGAAACTTAAATCACTGTCAAAGTATTAAGACCTATATAGAGTAAATGAAAACTATGCAGACCTACTGCATTTAAGAATAATTTTTACATAGCACTGGACTTGGCTTAAATAAAAGGTGTTACTTACACATCTGTATAAGTATACTTTACAGTGAGGGCATCTTCTCTGAGGGTTCAATATTCAGCAAATAGATCCAGCACAACAAACTGTACTGGTATATACATTCCATGTCTAGTACCATAAACTACAAATTCCCAGTGACATCATGTTTGTCAATGTTGACACATTCTAGCTAAAAGATACAAAAAAAAAAAAAGACCCTCATACCTCCCATATTCTATATGCATTAAAGCATATGAATTAGCAACTTTTCTCTATAACTTTGCATTTTGTTACCATCATGATAAAAATCTTTGCTCTTCAGAAAAATCAGGCTAGCAACAACAGAGATGGAAATCATTATGACCCAAACATACCAGGAAAAAAACCCAACCTTTTTAAAAACCTTTTGTTATTTGTTTGATGTAACTCAAAGATGCAATTTAGCCGGAGAGGTTTTTTGGGCTGCCTGACTTGTGTATATGAAGTTGAAATGCCTTACAAAAGCATTTCAGGAACAAATGGGATATCAAAGTATAAAATAAAAACCTTCAATGAATACAATGAAGTTATCCTTATGATGAGATGCTGCAAGACTTAGAGAGTTCAGTATATATGAATTCAACCAACTCTCAGGGAGAAAAACCTGCAGTAAGGCATAGGAAAACTGATCATAAGAAAGGGAGAAAGCCAAAACAATCCCTAGTCCAGAACGGAATTGTTAGGAAATGAAAACTGCAATGGGAAGACAAACTGTCTTTAAACGGAAAAAAAATTACATTCAAAGAAATGCTGATAGAGAAGTAAATGTCTTTTCATACAGTGCACAACACTCATCATAAAATATACTTAAGAAAATATCTAATTATTCCATAGGTATGGTCAACATCAATGATAGTTACAGTTCGTGGTGTTACCAGCACTACTAGATTAGCAAAATAGCATATTCTATCAATTTTTAGAAGACTAAGGTTTTATTTTTTTTTATTTTTACTTTTTTCAAAGTGAAAATTTGAAGCATTCAAGAACTGAGAACATACAGCAAAGACTTTTTAAAAGGGTCTACAAGAACATTGAAAGTACAAGTTACAGAAAACAAGAACTGGTATTTATATTTAGGTTGTCAACAGGTAAAGACATTTCTACCCTCTTGACAGTTTTTTAGCAGGAGTTTAATGCAATTCCAAATCCAGAAAAGTCCTCATCACATTAATTGCACTCATATTTAGCATATTTGTAGAGCTTCAGCAGAGATCCTAATAACTGAGTGGAGACTGCGGTGCTCTCAGCCTTGGGAATAGACCCCTTAAGACTTGAACTGATGCCCCTGTAAGTGAGGTTGGAACTTTTTATTGCTGTCACATGTCTCAAAAGATGTTCACACTTGCCAGGTAGTTGAGCAATACCTTACAAAGCCTTTCACAAAAATGTAAGTCATGGTAATTTCATTCCAACATATGCTTTAAGCTACCTGACATTAACCTTTTATTTTCAGATTTTTACAGGCAGTGACATACTCACATTGCTGCAGTTTACAGTTAAAGCTGGAGAAGGTGACTTTCTCAAGAGATGTGATGGACTTAATTCCTCAGATGGTGAAGAATGTAACCTAAAATTGTATATGCTTAGTTGATTTAGCAAGTGACATCATGCAGAACCCACCAGACCTCCCCAGTGATGAAGCACAAGCCAGCTAATCTGAGGTAATGTTGTCTTAAAATCTCCTGAAGATTCTAAATCTCTTGCTCCAAGTTTTGATAACACAAAGAGATCAATAAGGCCAATGGTCATAATTACTTAAGCACACTTCTGTATTTTCTCCTGAATCACCAGCACTGACAGACCAAAGACTAACTGGCTTCAGAATCGCGCACACTGAGACAAATAGGTACATTTCAAATACATCTAGCATACAGACAACATAGGAGGTTCTGCTAGATGATAGAGGGAAAACAACATATCCTTCTAATGTTTCCTCTACTATTATTTTGTTATACCTGTCTTTCCATATTTTCCAAAAATTCTAACTAAAAATGAAGACCACTTTTTGTTAGCAGAATTCTTTGAGATACTGCTCAACCTCCCTCACCGAATGTGCCAGATACAAAACTAACAATGAAAGTGTCATACCAGGGCCCTTTGAACAGCTTTGCTCCCATCTTCCCTTGCTCTTCCTAACTCTCAAAGGACAAGGCTATAGAAAAATTGGGGTACTCTGGATGCTTCTGTTACTTCATCAGATCTGAAATGTGCTAAGGCATTGGAGGAAAGATAGAAAATGGATGAATAAACAGCCTATCAAGAGCTGTTTGTGGTGAATATTTGTTAGTTCCCTACACTCCAATTTCCTATGTGCCATTTGATAAGCAGTACTGACATCTCTAAAAGCCAGGAGAGAAACTTCAGATTGAATAGATTGTTTTAACTGCACTGCTGTAACTGAACTGGTCATTCATCAGATGCCAATTCAATTCAAATATGGCTGTAAATAGAGCTGCAGGCATAGTCCCGGAGTTTTTAAGAAAACTTAATGATGCCTGATGCACAGCTTGAGAACTATCTGTATCTTACTGGTATTAAAAATGCAGAGAGCAGAGTCAGGTAATAAATGCACTCTTCCTACTGGATTAGGTTTGCAGTCACAAAGGTATTTGATGAAAAACAGCTGTGTTAGCCTCTGTTGATCGCTCTTTTGTCTGATTTCCTCAGTGTGTGTAAAATGATACCTTGATTTCATCCAAATGAGAAATGAAGAAACAGCATGAAGTTCTGCTCTTCAGCAGGAAAGAAACACAGCATTGTTTTCAGCAACAACTCGGGAAAAGTGAACTACATCTGAGTGCAAGCAACTACATCCAGACATCTCCAGAAACAGTCAATTCTTACAGACTGCTTGCAATTCTTAAAAACACAAACACTAGAACTTTCAAGGCACAGCTTTGAAGAAGATTTTCCCAGGAATGCATTCATTCTTTCATCATTCAGAAAATTTGGTATTCATCTACTTCAACTCGTTTCCTTAAGCTGATGACACACATAAGCTCACACGGATAAGCATTTTCAGCAAAAGTCAGGTCATCTCAATCAAGAACATCACACTGAGTGACTGAAGCATCTAGAACAAGAGTCAAATTAAGCTCTTGGGTCATGCCTGGGATATTAGCAGTCAGAGATGAGAACTTCTGCCAACTTCTTCAGTCTTCAGAAAGGTATTAATAAATTAATTTTATTATTAATAAGTGACTCTAATTCTGTCTAGGTAGTACTGATGAGAGAGCATTAACAATGGTATTTCCAAAGTGCAACACCCCATCTTCGCTGCTGCTGGTATCAATCCTTTTTTTGTTGCCGGTGCTTTTCTTCCTCCTTGCTGGAGAATTCCAGCAACCTGCCAACATGCTTTGTGGTGGACTTAATTTTTGTTGTTAAGTAGCGATTTTTTTCATCACAACTGAAATATTTGTTCGTTTCTTCCTTGCATTGAAAATGAATGTTTCCCTGTTCAATTTGACTACTCTAGTAAAAGGATGTGGCTTCACAGTTGGAATGCAATTCCAGAATAATGTAAACAGAGTAAGAAACATGTACCACTGTCACTCATCACACTCTTCAGCTCTGGCCACGGTTTTTACTGTTTCAGAAAATTAAATACTTTTTTCTGATGAAGAGACAGCTGAAAAGATAATGGTAATCCTGGACTTCAGCATGAATTTATGAAGGGGAAATCACACTTAACCAACCTGACAGCCTTCTACAAGGAGGTGACTAGCACAGTCGATGAGAAGATGTCATTGGATCTTATTGCTATTGACTTCAGTAAAGCTTTTCACACTTCCCCTTAACAACCTCATAGGCAGGCTGATGCTTACTTCTGAAACAGCAGAAACTAAGTGATGGCATACTGATGTACCTATAGAAGGGAGGACAAGAAACAGTGCAGCCCTGCTGGAAGAGATTTGGGGCGTTTGTTTGATGGTAAGCTTAACATTAGTCAAAAACATATCCTGAAGGCCAAGTGGTATCCTGAGGTGATTTAAGCTAACCAGTCAGAAGAAGAGATTGTCCCACTATACTCAGCATTGGTGTGGCCTCACCTGAAGCACTGGGTACTGATTCGGGCTCCACAATATAAGGATATAAAAATATCAGAATGTGTCCAAAGGATGGCAACAAACATGGCAAAAAGACTAGAAGGCATGACTTCTGAGGAACAGCTGAGAATACTGGGTTTGCTCAGCTCAGAGGAGAATGAGAGGTGACCCCACTGCTGTCTACAACTTCCTTATAATGGAGAGCAGAGAGGGAGGTGCTGATGCCTTTTCTCTGCTGTCCAGCAGTAGGACATGGGGAATGGCTTAAAGCTGTATCAGGGAAGATATTAAGAATATCACGTGGTGAGGCACTGGAATGGTTGCCCAGGGAAGTTGTGAATGCTCCATCCCTGGCGGTGTTCAAGGCCAGGTTGGACAGAGTCTTGGGCGACACAGTTTAGTGTGAGGCGTCCCTGCCCATGGCAAGGGGGCTGGAACTAGATGATCTTGAGGTCCTTTGCAACCCTAACTATTCTATGATTCTATGATCTTCACTGAGAGGATGGCCAAGTAATGGAACAACCAGGGAAATGGTCATGACCCCACACCTGTCATTATTCAAAAACTGTTTGGACTTCACTCTTAAATATACAGTTCAATTTTTAGGCTATCCCATGTAATGTCAAGTGTTGGACTTGATCCTCATTGGTCCTTTCCAACTCAAGATATTTTAGGATAGATATGTATTCGTTATACCATTGCCATTGTTGCTAAAACTGGTGTACTTCTTCCTGGAAGACTTCGTATTACTACTCTTTCAGATCCAGTTGCAAAAGTGCCAGTGGAAAGAACTACGTGGGACCTTGGAACGCACTGCTCTGCAGACAAAAAATATCTTGGCATTCCTTTACCTGGCACTGGAATTATAAGATCTGAAGTCTGAGGGAGAGCTTCATTACCCAAAACTAAGACTTAAACAACTTCTCCTGTGCTGATGTGATGATAGTACCGTTATCCTAAACCTGACCTTAACAACAGTAGTCAGATCTGATGAAGCCTTAATTCCCGAAAGTTGTGAGTGAAACAACTTTTTCTGTGCATGTGCATCTTAAAGTCATGAAGTTAGGGGGCTCAGAGACTTCTTAAAATTTAGACAACAAATGATACAGTGCAAATTGATATAGAGTAATATGGCAAGTCATGCACCACAAAAAAATACTTAGGATATCTTCACATTAAAATTAAGTTTCTCCCTTTCAAGTTCCTTGCCTAAGCTGTGTACCTGCTAACACTAGTTAGTTTTAAAAGGGCCAGTCTTTAATTCCCAATTTGAGTCCTGTATGGATTCCCCTTTGGAAAGACGCAGTGAGGTTTTTTTAAATCTATGGCTGGGTAAGGGAGGGAATGGTGCTATCAACTTTAGCCTGCATTCAGGAGAATCAGGCAAAGGACAATATGAAACTATGAAAGTGCTCCACTGGGGACTGTTTCGAGGAAAGTTCTAGCAGAGCAGTGCTATCAGAAAAATATAAACATTATTCACAGACAACTGATTTTCCATTCCCAAATGATTTATCTACCCATTTCAACATCATGGGAAGCAGCTGCACCACAGCTAACACTTTCGAAGTCACAATTAAGTAATACTTTCATTAACAAAGGAAGCTGCATGCAGATGTTTTCTGACATGTATGAGACTAACGTTGGATTATAATCAATCAGTATCTCATACAGCCACTGCTCAACCTAAAAATATTCATACATATAACACAATAAAAATTAAACTTGAACAACCCTCACATACTCCCATATACCTCTTCTCTATCTTTACTGAAAAGCCTAATGTATGATGTTAAGCATTTATTACCTTTGCAATTCTAATATTTCGTTTGCAATTTCAGTTCCTATACTTCCAGCACCAAGAACTGTTCCAGAGGACATTCCAGGTACACTTACTAAAGACTGTTTTACAGCATCTACAGTTAAAACAAAACAAAACAAAAAGAAAGCCTTAAGTCTGTAGCAGTTTCATTACAGAGCAAGGACAATCATGCAAGGATTCATTTTAAAGCAGTTTTTGCTCTATATCTCTTATTTTCAGAAATTAAATTCCTTAAAACACTGACTCATGGGAGAGGGAGTTGTCTCATTTGCAATATGAAGATAAGTGAATAATGTATTTGTGAAAACTGCCGATCTCCAGTAGTGAAATTAGCTTTCATCATTACCACCTCCAGTCTCTTACAGACAATGCAAAACACAAGAAACAAAAAACTCACTGAATTTTTCACAAACTGAAAGTAGTTATTAAAAGGAACAATTTTAAAAGCAAAAATAAAAAGCCACATATAAAAAAAGATAAAAAATACAGAAATCAGAATCCATGCATAGCAGAAAAATATTAACAAAATATATATCAATATCAGCATCACCCTCTATTCTATAGGTAAATTCAGACAATACAATTGCATGTCTTCAGAAAACAAGGCAAAATATGAACAGAGTCTGTGACAGAGGTATAACAGCCTATCCTATATTATAGGATATTGATATTATAGTAGCTATAGTAGAAGTTGCTAGAAGGAAAAGATATGATATAGGCTTTTCTGATCAGAGTTATGTGAATGATATGAATTAGGATGCTGTAACTAGAAATTTTCACCAGAATTAGCTTTAAAAACAATTAGTATTTCCTTGCACACAACCTAAAATAAAAAAGATTCCATGCACCTATGACAGCTGTAAGAAGCAACACTTGCCTTCTGCAGGCTGGGAACCGTAGAGGACCTCATCTTCAGCTGACTCGTTATGACCTCTAAGATTTAAATAAATTAAACTATTTTAAAGATCCCAAATCAGCAAGTTTTTCACAGGGAACCCCCAGCATATTTATGTTTGATTTCAACCAGATTTTACACAGAGAAAAAACTAACATCCTCGAACCAGTAACATGTTTCTGTGTTCAATCCTTTGTACTGCTTCTGAAGCATTGGGTGAAATATTATTTCCACTTATTTTCCAAATAAGGAAAGGCTAGTATAGTTGCCTGTGTGCCACGACAAGAGAACAAGAACACTATATTTACTACTAGGAGGGAGACCAGCTAACCAGAAAAAACTGCTACAAGGACAGGCCTTTCACCAGCAGCCTCTGCCTACCTTCCTTCCTCCAGACAGCTGCAGATGCCCAGAGCTCAAGGACAGGCAAAAGTGGCCTTTGGCTGTTGGACAGCATAGACTGCCTTAACTGCTCTTCTCTGTCTTCTTGAAGAAAAAGGACATGGCCAAAACAGACATGTTGACTTAAGACATGAACCAGCCACAGAATGGGTAAAAGGCCCCTTTGACAACTTTGTCCTCCTCTCAAAAACCCAGTCATTGGCAAAGATCTTCAATATCACTGGAACAATCAACCCAAATTATAGCTCATTTGCAAGCCACAGAAAATGAAAAAGGATTAAAAAGAGGAATTAAACACAGACTTTACTGTCTCAGAGGCTCCTCCCTTGCAATCAACTTGGAGATGATCTTTTTGTCCTGCCTTGCATTTCTACAGTCTATCAGTTATGCTTCTCCACATTCTCACATGCAGCAGGCAGGGCAGCATTTAAAATTAAGTCAACTGACATGCAGTCTTGTAAAACTCAGAGGGAAAAGCAGAACTAACTTCACATTTCCATTTATTCATATCTACTTTTCTTAAAAGATCCTTCATTTCTGCCTTTAAAGGAATTTTTTCACCTCTTTTCATTTTTTTTTTCTACTAGGAAATAGCAGAGTTTTCAGAGTCAAATCCATGACTTAAGCCTGAAATAAAAATAACTGGTAAAGGCAAAAAAATGTTCTTCCAGGTTACTCAACCACTTTTTGTGCAGTGCTGATATTTTCTAGTCTTGTTCTGCTTCTTAAACAGGTTGCTTCCTGTTAATGCTAACTGTAATTAAGACAAAAAGATAACATGAGGAGGTCATATGAATTACTTACAATACCACAGTGTTGTTTGATACAATGTATTCCAGTTCTTTGGTCCACGGATTCATGAAACTAAACCACTGACTCTTTAAAGTAACAAAAGTCCCATCTTTTGCTCTAAATTTGTAGGAATTTGTAAATACTTTTTCTTTATTCTGCAACACTAAATAAGAAAGGAAAGTTGTAATCACCACATTTATTCCTGGAAAGATAAAGTTTAATAACAATAAAAATCTGTTTCACAGCATCAAAAAACCAAGATGGTTTTGACGGCCAATAACACAAATTAAATGCCAGAACAACTGACAGGACAGGACCCCTACTAAAATCAAACTATAGTTTCAGCAATGTTATTAATCCTAAATTCAAGTCCAAGTAGTATGCTTCTGCAAACCACTAGCAGGAAGCCTCCTGATTTTGTGAGCTTTCATAAACAGTGCCTTTAATTATATGATCAGCACACTTGCTTTTCAGGATTCCTTCCTCATTCTTTTAAAGAACTGAAGCAGAAGGCTGAAAGAAGCATTAATATTATTCCCTTGCAATTAAAGCACCACACCAAGATCCAGGGTAACAGAAGTTTCTCTCTGCTTTTATTACAAGCTTTATGTAGGTACGTCTTAACACAGATGTGGAAAAGGACAATGCTAAGATTGTTTAGTCTTCTTAATTCTCAGCTTCTGATATTTTGATTTGTACTGTTTTCACACAGCAGCTAAATGTAGTTGTAAGTAGTCTGGGAAGACCAATTATTTTATACCTTCTTTATGTTTTTCAGCTAGATGATTGTGATCATCTTGATGGCAGTACTCGTAACATGAAGTTCCTAGAAGCTCTTGCGGCAGATACCCTAAAATTGCTGTTGCACTGTTAGAAATAAAAACATGAACTACAGTGTATTCAAACAACTGCAAAGCTGTTTTCTTCAGTATCAGATAAAGCAGAAAATTAATATGTAAAGAAACAGATGCTTGTATTCATGTTTGGGAAAAAGATACAGCATTAGCATAGCTCTAAAACAACAGGAAATATTATTTGCTGAGAATTATCCCTTTGCAAGGAATGGCAATTTAAAGACAAAATAACAGTGTTTAAACATGCAAACCACAAGCACATATAAAATACTTTTGATCATTAGGTCTTCCCATTAGACAATCACTGGTCATGTAGAAGGAGTCATTAAAAAAAAACAACCAACCAGTAGTTGAATTTTGCTCTGCCACTTTAAGGAATAGGTTTAAACTGTCACTTTTAGATGGCAGACAAGATGACTGAAAGCAATAAAAAGCTTCCAGTGACAACAATGACTCAGTCTCTACATCAAATAAAAGTCTGCTAGAGGAAGTTCAGGAAATAGGAACTTCACTTTCGCTTCTAATGAAATAATTTGGTACCTCATTTAGATAGAATGTATTTGTTCCAAACAGTAAGATTTAAAGAAGTATAATTTTTGGTGAAGTGTTTATTGCTTAAGTCATATACATCACTATGAAGCTCTAACTTGAGATTTTTTCTTTATGAGTAAGTAAGTACATGAATGCATTTTATGACATTTTAATCTTGCTACCTCACCTTTTCCTATAGGACAATACACTTACTTTTATACATTACATTTTGTTTGACAAAAAACCAAAGTGCAACTACTCATAGATTCAAAATGAATCGCACCTAAAAACTCTATCCTGTCTGAGAAATCACAGTTCTGATCGAAAGGATGAGAAAATTTAACTGGTGGTGCCACTGTCATTTTCTCTTCATTAAAGAACAAAACGCTTACCGCTGATCTACATAAACAAATTTTCCATCCATGGCAAACCGTGTAACAAATTCCGTTGCTTTGACTTTTATCTCTCCACTCTTCTGTGGAACAATATAAGGGTGCAACCTCCCAATTGCAACAAGACAGTTAAAGTTACTACTGTCCTTTTCCACATCTGTTTCCTCTTCTACTCCCACCTCATTAGGAGGCCAGTTCTTCATATATCCAGTGCAATGAATGGTACAGTATTTTCTGTGATCTAATGAAAAGCAATGAAATAAGAAGCAGTTACGGTTCAAAAAGTAAACTGAATTACCTTCTTTTATTCTGTTCACTGTGAGACCACAGCAACTATATTTTATGCTTACCTACAACAACTGTACAAAACTATATATATTTTTACAGAGTATTTTTAATTAATTTTGTACAACTTAATTTTGGCTTACCTGGAGAGAGCACTTCTAACCCTATGTAACATTTAGGAAGTTATAGGTGTTGGCAGTTCACAGTCTCACAGAAATAAAAGTAAACCAACAGTCTGGTAACTCACAGACCACTTTCTCTTTATATGGTTGCAGATGTATTGTAAATGAAAATAAACTAGAGAGGCCCTCTGCATCTTCCAAATCAATTCACCTTTTGTGAACATGATGACCTTAACGTACTGCCATTGCTAAAAGAATCGGTCACAAGAGCAACCCAAACCAACCCAGCTTGTTTTCTGTTTATCTCAGGCTTCTGAAATCCTCAATTCTCTGGGAACACAAATATTTTATAAGTCTTAAATTACAGCTTACACTGTCATTCATCCCTATGGCTGGCAGACTCTCTGCTGCCTATATAGCATACAAACACCCCCATACACATCAAGGCGTAAAGATGACATTATGTATCCTGAACTATCTTTTTTGAACTATCTTTCAAAACATTGCCAAAGAATTCTTGATTCCTCCATTCTGAACAAATTATGCTTTACACAGATTTGATTTCCTATCAACTATGCAAAATGAAAAAATGAATTATCTACTATGACTTTGTCACAATTTCTCAGACTGTCAAAGCGCTTTCTCTGAATACTGCTTTCCTGAAAAACATTTATAAAAGTTAAATTGTTATCTCACACCAAGTTAGCTGGCACACCAAAGGAGGCTGAGTTCTATTTACTTACAATTACAGACCTATTTTAACATTTACTATTGTATTGCATATCTCAACAGTAACAGGTTACACTGAAAAACAAAAGTAGGAGGATTTATTCAGGGTTAAACAATTTCAGCATGCCTTTGCAAAAATCAATACTAAGGTATTAAACAGAGGCTGGAAATTACATTTTAAAAAGATCTATTCACTGAAAACTTTACAAGAGTCAATTGCTGTATAGGCATACCAAAATATGAAGTAGATTAAAATTATTGCAAAAAATAATGGAATTACACTGATAAATTCACTTTTAATAGTAAAAGAAAAAAAAAGAAAATTCATACTTTAAGTACACAACACAAAAAGTAAATAAAAAAAAAAAGTTGGTTTACTTGCTTTTTTCCTTCAAAACAGTAGATTTTGCAGGCCTTATTCACACAGATATCTTCAAGACACACATTATTTAGTTTCCTCCTCCTGATCTGTTCCAGTGCTTTCAAAAATTTCCCTGAGACTTCTAAAACTCAACTACAACAAACCACACACTCTTAAACAGCCACTGTAACTCAGGTTTCTCCCTCCTTCTTTTCCAGGAGTAAATAGGGAAGAGAAAGAATACAATTAAACTGTTTATCAAAACGTGTCTCTAGTATATACCTACACTTCTTTACAGCTACTTTTAGTGATAACTACAAGGGTCACACTACTGACTCAGAACTTGAATATACTGAATTTCAAGACAGAAAGCCCCCGCCTTATCTATACTGTTTGAATACCTTTCTTATTTGGGTTGGGCAAGCATTCCTTTTCTTCTTTGACTGTGGTCCTACTGCATTTTATCCGACAGAAGAAGGAACGTCGAGCACCAGAATTCAGTCGAACTGGTCCAGCTTGAAATTCTGTGTGTACTTGCAAGCCAGCTTACAAAAGTTCAGTAAAATAGTTAAAAAAACCCAAACAAACAAAATCCAACAATAAAATTTCAGAATACAAGGCCTTTTTTTCACTTCAGCTTCCAGTACATTCTCCTTACTGTTTACCTGTCTAAATTTGTCCTTACAATTAAAAATGAGAAAAGTCTAATTTAAACAGGGCACAGAAAATGTGACTGTCACAAAGATTCAAAAACTAGAAAGAGCTATAATACTATTTTTAAACCCTCTTGATATTTTGAATGGTATTTTAATAAATATGCTTTAATAACTTCCAACGTCTATTTGGTACAAGGAAGAACAGCCAGCTATTATATAGTTATTAGCTGCACAATATATAATACTTTTCATAATAGAAATAACTGTAAACAAAATAAGA
>WYDI02026677.1:23457-36888 GCA_009867235.2 Psittacus erithacus | reverse complement strand
AGCCAGCTATTATATAGTTATTAGCTGCACAATATATAATACTTTTCATAATAGAAATAACTGTAAACAAAATAAGATTTGGTTAAATTAGGATTGACACTTAGCATTTTCAGAGAAGACAGTGATTCTTGATATTGAAGTATTTTATCCCATGTTCGACTACATCAGGTCTTTTGTATTGACAAGACCTATCAAATACAAGAAAAAAAAGTAGTATGCCTGGTAGGAAGAACATCAGACCATATCTTGCTAAATGTTTAACAGTGCAGGTTTCAGTAATTCTTATTATCTAAAAATAATTCTTTTCTGGGCTAGCTTTGAAACTGTTAATGCATTCTAAGCAGCAGACAAGCAGTCAAATGTGTTTGGTTCATAGAAATTATACCTCAAGTTTGTACATCTATGCATATACAAACACATGAATATATCCTGTATAATAACTAGATTTATTAACATGTCTTAAAAAAAAAAATCTGAGCACTTTCAAATACGACTTACTTTTCCCATCTACGAGCTTCTCCCTAGGAGAGACATCCGAAGAAGAAAGTTGCTCCTTGACTTTTGCAACATCTTTTGGATGCAAGTAATCAAACAAACTTTGTCCAATTAAACTGGCCTATTTAAAACAAAACAAAAACCAAAACCACCACCCCCCCAAAAAAAAAAGATATAAGAACCACATCATTTTAGAATATGATCCTACACATACTACTTTTCTCAGAAAAACAACTTTCTACACCATTAGAAGTCAAAACCCACAGTTACTCCAACCATCAATATTTTGATTATCATTTAATTTGCCATTAATACTTTTAATATACAATTTTTATAAAAGCAGGGTAGTAAAAGCAATTTTTTACTTCCCTTTTGAAAAATAGCAGATTTTAGCAGACATTAAAAAAGTTCTGTAAAACCAGATGTTAAATCAAATGTTTTATTTACACACATAATATGATTTCTATTAACAAGCAGTATGCTAGATTTCAATTGCAACTAACTTTGGACCCACGCTACTTGCTATGCGATCACTGCATACATAAAAAGAGGCTCACTTTTCCAATAAGCCAGAGTCAAAAATTAGTTTAATGAACAGCAGGATAAATGTACAGCCTCTTTCATCTGCCTAGTTCCCATCTAACCCAATTACAAAGGGAAAATGCTGAGAGGGGCAATGACCATAAACTAAAACATCAGAAGTTTTAGCCCAACATGAGGAAGAACTTCTTTACGCTGAGGGTGGCAGAGCACTGAACAGGCTGCCCAGGGGGTTGTGGAGTCTCCCTCTCTGGAAGCATTCAAAACCCTCCTGGACATGTTCCTGTGTAACCTGCTCTTGGTGGCCCTGTCTTGGCAGGGAGCTGGACTGGATGGTCTCCAGAGGTCACTTCCAACCCTAATGATCCTATGATTCTGTGCACCACTAAGAAAGGCTATTAGCAGCCTTGTCAAAATGTACAGGGTGACATTCATTACCTACAATGATTCACAAATAAGTTAAGGAATTCATGCATTAAGTAAGTCATGCTCTCTGAACCTCTTTGGCTGGAATAACAAAGATTTCATGGGTCTCGAATCAGGCATGTCTGATGTTAGAAACTCCAAAAGGTATTTTTCAGTCCTTCAGTAAATTCAGTGCATAAGTTTGATAAAAAATAAAAAGATATTTCCTTTATGCTTGTTCCCATGATTCATTTTACTTTAATTTTAAAAGATACAGTTTTGGTGGTTTGGATTTGGTTTGGTTTAAATAAAACATTTTTAAAAATCTATAAAACACATGTAATGGAGTCCAGATTGGTTACTCTTCTGCTTATGAAGAAAATGGAACATATCACAAAGGGTTTCAAAGTTATAGAAGTAGTCAGATGGAAGCACTAACTATTCTAGCCTCTGTTTCCAGAACAGAAGTCATAAATATATGAACAAGTTATTCTGCCTTAATTATTTGTTGTTATTGTCCATGATGTTCAATGTGAACTAATGTAAGGTACTTACATTTTTCTTATTTCTCTTATTTTACAGGGTAAGATAACTCACAAGATCTTGGTTTCCTTCAAGACTATCTACATGGATAGTTACTGCGGATGAGGTGTTACAAAGGGCATCTGAGCATAAAGGCATTACCAAGGAAAGCTTTAATTAACTTCCACTACTGCAATTTTCCTTGGCCTAAAAAAAATCAACCCAAATCACTTCACCATTTAAAAGAAAATCTCTTGGAGATATAAATGAGGACATCTTCAAATTATCCCTTCCTCTCAGACTAGCAGCCTTCTTAAGGATGATAGATTGACATCTAGTGCTACTACTTAGGTCAGGAATACCGAGTAACAGCAGTTGCAAATATTTTGTTTCCGATATTCACTCACTCTGAAGGAAGTTAAACAAAAGAAATTCCAAGAAATTATATACACGAACTGTTTAGAGCAATGCACAATAAAATGTAAAAGTTTAAATATTTCTAAGAAAATGCAAGGCAAAAGCAAACCAAGAAGTTCAGTTATAACCACCTGATCATAATTCAGTATTTTGCAAACCGATTCTGAGACAAACAGAATTTTTCCTCTGTTGCACCCAACCACAAATAGGAATCCATCTGCTGCCTGAAAATACAAGGACACTATATTTTAAAATATACATTTTAAAAATACAATGAATATTGATGACTACAAGGAAACATACTTTTAAACCTGATTTAATTAGCTAAGTTATAAATCACACTAAAGAGCAACTAAGGTTACAAGGACCAAATCAGACCTTCACCTACAGACAGCTAAAGTTTCTTCAACACAGCCTTGGGAAAAGAGGTGGCCAGCCACAAAACAGCTTAACTTAGGAGCCATCTTACAGATCTTGGCAAAGCCTGCTATTGCAGCAAAAGGAAAAAGAAAATAGCTGCAAATGAGAAAGAGTAAAGGGGTGTTGCTATAAGACAAAGTGCAAAACCAAGAAAGACTTTAAGGTATTATTTCTGCATCTTTTCCAAGATTTAAAAAATTAAAATTAAGGATAGCAAACAACTGAAACTATATTTATGTGTAATTAAAAGCATTCTCTATACTTGCATGCAGACTTCAATAGCAACATAAAAACCTGTATGTATTAAATATGCAGACTGCATTCAAATTTATTATCCCTTCAGGGGCTGCTGTTTGCCATGCTCACAAATCATCTTCTGTACCAGTTTATGAAAAAGCCTGTAGTGTACAGAGTTTATGAACTTAACAAGTACATCAAAGCACCTGCCTGAAGAAAAAGATGGGAAAACACTTGCCAACTAAAAACCCAACGGCAAGCTTTAATAAGGACATTATTTCAGTGAAAGATACCTTCCACTTACCCTAAGAATTAACTGTCGGAGCTCATCATCCTTTAGAAATGAAGGTTTATACCGGACTTCTGTATAGGAGCTAGTGGAACCTGGGAAGTAGATTATTTGTAGACATAATGTCAAAAGTTACATTTTAAATTACTTAACAGAGTTATACTTGGTTTGTATTTTAGAAATGTTTTGCAGTCAAACCAGCTTAATTTAAAAAAATCCAAAAATATTATAAATAAACTTAAACACATGCTAGTAATGAATAAGGGCACACCATCAGTTTTTTCTTGCCCTTTACTTGGCATAAATCAAGGAAACTTCTGTTCAGATATCTTTAATGCACTGCTAAAGAAAGGGTATTATGAGAACTGAATTTTCTACAAACATTTCATAGGCCTATTTCAGAATCCTTAACATTTTCTTAATCTGAGTAACTCCAGTGTTTTCAATTGACTTCTGGCATGAATACTGCTTCACTAGTACTATATGTTCAATAATCCAAAAAACACTTCATTGTAGTTAAAAGTGCCACTAAATGTAGCAAGACTGACTCACTGCATTTACTGTTCTAGTACCCATGGCAAGTACTCAAAAATAACTTTTAGCCATTAAAACCATTTCCACAACTACTTCTATGTATTTTTTGAGGTAAAAAGCAGTTGAACTTTCCAGCAAATTTCAGCATTCACCATAATTTCACATAGTATCCTGTACTTTCTTAAAGCATTTTTTTTGAAGATACGTGTAACAACTGTCCTGGATGGAGTCCAGTTTTCATGTCCTATTATTAAAATACAAATGTTTTGACCTGAAGATTTCTTGTAGGTGATTGCTTACACTGCAAGTGCAATTACTGCCCTCCTAATTTGTCACAATATTTATGCAAAATATTTCTCCTACTTGGGCCAATGGAACTCTAGAAAATCCTTCAAACCTAAATTATTCTACGATTCTATTACTGTCAAGTTAGTAGAATAATTTGCTTCCTACCTCCTTTGACTTAAGTCTAATGGGGCTCTTATTAGATATGCTTATTCATAACCAATTTTTTTGCAATGCAGTCCTTGATCTTTGCTTGCAGTTGACCGAATTAACATGCCGAAACAGTGCTGCCAAAAACCTGAAATATTGTGTGCTGCTGGCAGATTATGTAATACGCAACTTGCATTTGGATATTCCAGCACTAAACCATCCACTGAGATCCATGATTACTTTAAAGTTGCTAGCTGACTGAGAATACAAATTTTTTATACCTTTTTTTCTTGGTACTCTGTTGTAGTTTAACCCTAGCTGACAACTAAGCCCCATTCAGTTGCTCGCTGACTCCCCTAGCCTCAGTGGAATGGGGAGGAGAATCAGAGAGAAATAAAATAAAAGGTAAAACTTGGGGGTAGAGATAAAAACAGTTTAATAGTTGAAATAAAGAGAAATAAATCATAAGAGAGACAAGTGCCGCACAATACAATTGCTCACCCCCCACTGACCAATATCCAGCGATCAGTGCCTTCCAGGTAACTCCTCCCAGTTTATATACTGCACATGACATGCTGTGGTATGGAATACTGCTTTGGCTAGTTTAGGTCAGGTGTCCTGTCTCTGCTTCCTCCCAGCTTCTTGTGTCACTGAGGGACATGACAGCCTGAAAAGTCCTTGATCAGAGCAAGTGCTACTTAGCAACAACTGAAAACATCTGTGTGTTATCAGCATTGTTCTCAACCTACATCCAAAACCACAGCACTGTACCAGCTACTAGGAAGAAAATTAACTCTATCCTAGCTGAAATCAGCACATAACTCTAACGTTTCATGGTGCTTCAAGACTTTAATGGAATCAAAGTGTAATCAAAGTCATCAATATTCTATTTGAGTATTGTCTTGCAACATTCTTTTTGACTACTATTCTTGCAGGAAAAAAAAAGTTTGAAAGATAACTATACCTAAACATAATTTTTTCTTTAGTTTTACGCAACTGGTTTTGACTTTATGAAGTTACACTGTAAAAGACTTGAGCTCTCTGCGCTCTATACTAGTACAACTACTTCCATTATTTTCTTTAGGTAAGCATTCACATAGCTTCCCATCATTGAGGAGACTTTTTCCTAATCTCACACTGGACAAACAACTCATCAGAAGTATTTGGTATTTTTTTAATGACTTGGCCTTCAACCTAAACCCTTCCCAAGATTCAGTTGTTTGGGGGTTTTGTTTTGTTTGTTGGTGGGCTTTTTCTTGTCAATGGGTTTTTCCATGATGTTCTAAATTTTGAAGTCAACAGATAAACATGAAATTCCAATAGAGAGGCAAAGTGTTGATGCAATTACAAACATGCAAATAACAGAAGAGTATGCAAACCATTTGCTTCTGTATTAGTAGGATAGCTGTTAGTATACGTACACCACCACAGGTATTCCTGTTACAGAAAGTATGATGCAAAGTGGAGACATCACAGAACACACATTTATTTTTGGGGTTGGAAAATAATGAAAAACAGACTTGCTTGATTAATTTTAAAGAAGAATCAAGGAGTAATTTGACTGCAAGGTATACCCCTACAGACAGAAGATATCAGACACCAAAGGGTGACTTTTTCCTGCTATACTAAGCAAAATGAAGAAATGGAAGTTCTGGAAGCTACAAACATAAATTTAAATGAAGAACAGACTCAGAACTGAATTGAGCAAGGAAACGCAAAATAAATGACCTTTGATTTATTTAACATCAAAGATACACATTATGACTCCTGACAGAACAAGGACTTTCAGAATTATTTTCCTAAAACCCACCTTTTAAAGATTTTAAGTGTTGCACAGCCATTCGTAACACTGTAAGCTTGTCTAGCTTTCGTGCCACTGGATTGCACTGAGGTATCATAGCAGATAATTCCTCTATCAAATTATTCATTTTGTCTCTTCTTCGTTTCTCTGTTTGACTGTGAGCCTCTCTAAGAAGAAAAATTATTTTAGGAAAGATGTAGAACACATTATTTTCCCAATAATCTTAATCAACTAAATTTTGGGAATGGAATGTATCACAAGAAGTACTACTGCACTGAAACAGCTTTTCATACAATACTTGTATTTGACAATTGAATTGGATTCACTTGAACAAAGCAGAAATGGTCACAGTAATGTTGGGAATATTGAGGGGGAAAAAGTATCTCAAGCAACAACTTGATTACCTGTGGCAGGAACAAGAGGCTATGAAGGCTTACAAAAGCTAAAATTCTTCCGTTGACATCAGAGGCATACCTGACACCTTACTGTGTACCAGAGAATTTCTGATGTCATCAATAATCGCTGGAAGACGTTTCTGCTCCCTGGCCCTGTATCTTCCTGGCTGTCCTGTGTAACCAGGATGGGGTATGTGTACTGATACTTTTTTTTTTTTTTTTTAAAGAATGCTCTCAGCACTTGCTAAAGCATCACTGAACTCTGTTCTGCAATTTCACCAGAGCTATTTCAGAAAGTTTTCCCCTGCATTCACTGGCTAAGGTGGGAAGAAAGGGCTTCAGCCCCTTTACACACCTTGCGTCTCAGGTTTTATCTCTTGTAAGCCTCTGTCCAAGAACTCAACTGCAGAAAGAGAGCATCTCTTCCTGGACAGTTTTCATCAGAAAACCCCTTCGAAGGCACATGACAGTGCACATCACAACTACATTTATACCTCAGGTCTTTTCTTTAATTCTTTCTAGTGGAGTATCTTAGCTTTTCTAGCTGGTCTCTTCCCCTTTAACATTCATTCTTCAGCAGATTAAGAAAAGCTTACTTCATTTTATTTCCACCTTACCCAGAATACAAGCTAGCTACTCAATTAAAACAAAGATTATCCTCCCTTCTGATTGAGACCAGGCACAGTCATAGTCAACCAAACTGAGGGACAACTGAAACTCCTCATTTTAGGCATACTATAACAGAAAGTATTAAAGGTAATAGCGTTAACTGCACCTGGCCTGTTGAGAAAAAAGAGAGTAGAGTTTTAAAGACCTTGCTTTCTATTATTTTTACTATTCCTTCTAAAAATAACTCCCTTCTCCACACAAATAACTCTGGTCATTATCCATGCAATTAGCTTTCCCCTCTCCAAGGACTCTTCAAAAAATTAATTTTATCAGCCTTCTCTTTCATTCCTCAGTTACAAAGGGAAAGGAACAAAAACAAGTTTCCCAGTAAGCTTGAGAAGAGAAATACTGGAAGAAGATAACTGTTAAGCAAACCACCAAAGAATCTTCTGCTTATTTATTTCCCTTCAACTCATGAACCAAAACTTAAAGACAGGAATTAACAATACAAAATACAAGTTATTGAAGCAATGTACAAAACAATCTTGTCTAGCAATCTGGGATACTACATAAAGAGAATTAATTTTGGAGCTAAACAAAAAACCCTCTAAACGCATTTTGGAACATTTTCATTCTTTCCATTTTATGTAAATTACAGGAACACTTCACAATTATTAGCTGGCCTTCTTTATAAGTAATGCTTTTGACAGAAGACTGGATTATGTATTTCTGCCTTGACATCTCTGTTCACATGACAAATTAAAGACGCTATTTTTAAAACAACTTTATAAACCAGATCTAGTTTTATTAAGTGGCTTCTCTATAATTTAAAATATTTGGATGATTCATGACTGCATTCAGTCACACATCATTTCAAATCTTACAAGTGCTTTATGTGAATTTCAATTTGGATGCAGGTAAGATGTGAATTCAAAATGCAATGGCAAACTTTGAATAATTTCCTATTCAAAAACTTGTTCCAGAACAAGAATTCTTCATCATGCTTTAGGTGAATTCATTTTCAAGCGGGATAAATTTTAAATACCTCCAAGTGTAGACAAATCTAGAAAAAATTATTCTCAAATGCATACAGACTGAGTATCAGCTCCCCACTTCATACAGAACTTTAGTGTACTGCCTTTATACTTCACTGTGAAAATTTTAACCTCAGGTTTTTGCCAAACCATCTGACAGATTCTGCAATACATTAAGATTAGTAGAAAACAAAATCCTCAAAGACGCTCTAAAAATTACTATACATTTGGGAGGCGGGGGGGAGGAAAGTTTACTGTTAAGTTTTTGATAGTTTTAATGAATGTTACCCACAAAGTGATATTTTAGTGTTGTGAATATTAGAATTTACTAGCAAAATGTACCTTTATTGTAAATTAGTACCTGAAATCTTTTATTTTAACATGTTCTTCATCTTCACTCCTAGAGAAAACAAAATACAGTTTTATATTGCATATTTAATACTAGGCACTTCTTTCCTCCCATGAATTTGAGAAAATACAGAAAATGCTACAAGTTTACTATGGCTCCACAAGAATTCCTAAGCCAAAAATGATCTAGCAAGTGAAGCATAAAGAGACCAAGGCATAACTTCCAATATTCCATTCAGCTATGTGAAAATATTATGGGGATATTTCATAATTATGGGGCTATTTTTATCATGGAGAAAAAATTAATGGAACATTCAAATAACTTAACTCCAGGCTTGATTTTATTTGTTTATATAAATTTTACAAAAGACAGTATCTATTCATGTTTTTATTTCCAAAATCTTATTGTAAAATGATGAAAAAAAAAAAATCCCAGCCTACGCTGGCTTTAAAATACACTTTAATTGCTTATGGTCAGAAAAAGTAAAAATTGAGTATTTTCATATACCCTACAGCAATGACTGGAAAGTCTGTAATAGAACTGTAAGTGAAAGACAATCATAATGTTTATATCATGAAAAACACTTGGCAACAGGAAAATATAAAGGATGATTCAAACAAAGGCAATAATCTTTCTTCTTCCCCAAGATCACTGTATTATTCACCACCATAGAATCATAGAATAGTTAGGGTGGGAAAGGACCTTAAGGTCATCCAGTTCCAACCCCCTGCCATGGGCAGGGATGCCTCAAACTAAACCATGTCACCCAAGGCTCTGTCCAACCTGGCCTTGAACACCACCAGGGATGGAGCATTCACACTTCCTTGGGCAACCCATTCCAGTGCCTCACCACCCTTATCATAAAGAACTTCCTCCTTATATCCAATCTAAACTTCCCCTGTTTTAGTTTTAACCCATTAGCCCTTGTCCTGTCACTACACTCTCTAATGAATAGTCCCTCCCCAGCATCCTTATAAGTCCCCTTCAGATACTGGAAAGCTGCTATGAGGTCTCCATGCAGCCTTCTCTTCTTCAGGCTGAACAGCCCCAACTTGCCCAGCCTATCTTCACACGGGAGGTGCTCCAGTCCCCTGATCATCCTTCGTGGCCCTCCTCTGGACTTGTTCCAACAAGTCCAGAGAAGGGCCATCTATTAAGAATTCTTAGATTAGAAAATTTCCATCTATTAAGAATTTCAGAACATGGCCTAAGTTACCTTGTCAATTCAGCATGTGTGATTTGGTACTTGCAGGGAGGCAGTTTCTATACACATACTGGCCATTCTTTCTTTAAAAGACAAACTGATACAAATATTTTTAATCTTTCTACAGCAGTTCTTCAGCTATTTTTAATTCAGCAGTGGAAACACTTCATACAGTACTCAATTCCATTCTGGAGGAGAGACCTGCTAACCTACGTCCATTTTTTAGAAGAGGCATTTGCTGTACCAGCAAGGTACATAAGGAGACAGGCCAATCAGTCAGCAGCTGTTTCCTATGAGGAAATGCAAGTAGGACAGTTGGAGATTACAGCTTTAGGAGAGACCCCAAAAGCTGCCTCTACCTGTAACCATTAATTGTAACTAAGACCCCAGTGAGGATCCAGCAGCCAGAGACAAATTAACACCAACTCCAGCTCATCACCCTGAGATTTCATTGAACCCAAGGAATCTTCTGGACAGTCTGATAAATCCAAACATGGAAGCAAGTTGGGCTGAGAACATGCTAACATTTCTCTTCAGTGGAACTGTTAGTAATAACTAATGTTCTTCTTTTATTTTAAAAGAAACTTTTACCAGAAATGTGCATGTATTATGAACTCAAACAGAAGTTATATTGGCTGATCGTAAGAGAAGAGGTTAAGGGGAAACCAGACTAACTGCAGTGCAGCATGTGGCCTATTAACTATATCTCCCTTTTCCCACAGGAGCTCCACTTGGAGAAGAAAGTAGAACAAATCTGCTGCTTTACCTTGCATACTGTGTGTAGCTCTGGGCCCTGTAATTTAAGGATGTGAAGGCCCTTGAATGAGTCCAGAGGAGGATAACAAAGCCAGTGAAAGAGCTGGAAGGAATGTCCTATAAGAGCAGCAAAGGACTCCGGGTTTGTCTAATTTTGAGAAAAGGAGGCCAACAGGTGACCTCATTGCTCTCTACAGCTTCCTGAGGAGGGAATGTGAAGAGAGAGGTGCTGAGCTTTTCTCCCTGTATCCAGTGATAGGAATGTGGGAATGGTTCAAAGATGTGCCAGAGGATGTTAAGACTGGACATTAAGAAGCATTTCTTTACTGAGAGGGTGGTCAAACACTAGAACAGGCTTCTGAGAGAGCTGGTTTATGCCCCAAGCCTGTTGGTGTTTAAGAGGCATTTGGCAATGCCCTTAACAACATACTTTAACTTCTGATCAGCCCTGAAGTGGTCAGGCAGTTGGATTATATAATCGTCGTATGCCCCTTTCCAACTGAAATATTTTACTCTATTTCATAAAAAAGAACACTGTACAGCTACATATAAACCAATACATTTTCTAAGTAAGGTATCCAGGTACAGAAAAAGAAATCACAACAAGGCAATCATGTAATTAATAACTATCCTATAACATATATATACAAAGGGTTTACTTATGCTGCATCACCAATCTTAACTCTGGTTTGTCACCTTGTAACATCATAGCATTATTTAACACAGTTGCAGTAGTTCTATTTTAAAAAGCATGTGCAAAGGTTAAAACAAACAAACAAACAAAAAGCGTTTACATGCACCAACCCTAGAGGAGTACAAGACCTTTCCTCCACCTCCCTTGTCTTCTTATTTGGGTGTTGCTTTTCATTCATTCCCATTCTTACCTTAACTTCAATGCTAACAAGTCTGGTAAAGTTATAAGCAAGCCGGAGTGTCTTCTTAGAAAGAAATACTAGTAAACCTAAACATTGCATGGACCTATCCATCCTGTTAATTAGCTGAGTGTTTATCACCTTGTGCTGTATGAAGACCTGCTCTTAGACAAAGCATTCTTTAATATAGTAGTAATTCCACATAGCTCATGTAGCCAAACAGGACATGTTTTTAGCACTAAACCCAGAAATGGAATAATTTATAAAACATACCTTTTCTGAAGATCACCATCGACTTCAACTGTATCTCTGCAGAAACAGGTAATTATGTTAAGCAAAACGTAGTTTGAAGCACAAAAGCATGACTTGATGTACCCAATGAAAAAAGTCACAGAAAAATTTTAGTGGAAATTCCACTTGATCAGTTATTTTCAGCAAGAACATTAGTTTTTAGAAACTAATCACTACTTCTGATAAAATAATGCTTTTTCAATTAGTATTTCAACTTGAACTTGATTTTTTTTTTCTATGACAGAAGTTCCGTGAAATCAGAAAGAAATCCAAACTTCAGGGAAACACTATCAATGAACCAGCACTTCTACTGAACAGGTAAATAAAAAACAAGAATGGCAACAGGTTTTTTTTTCATAAACTAATGTATTTCTAGAGTTTTCAGGGATCTACAAGATACATTCAAATCTCCAAGTTGACAATTCATACATATCAACATCCATAGCATGGCTACATTCTGTAGATCAAAGGACTGTATATAAAAGAAGCAGTGATTAAAAAGAATTGCTTTAAAAATCGCAAATACATGTAGATTTCCTACTTTCCCCCTTTTTAAATGTAGACTTTCCACACAAGTCTGGAGAAACTTGTAGTGTATTAAATCTACACACAACTTGTGTCCCTTACTTCTGACTGATTTAAATAGCTTGGATTGGATCACTTTTAAAAGATAGTTTTCTATGTAAAGGCTAATTTGGTTAACTGTCATCTATTTTGCAGTTAAAACAGGAGAAAGCAACCGAAACTATCATTTCACTAGTCAAGTATGACCCACTTAAAAAGACTGAGCACTACTGTAAGATAGTTCTCTTTTTTAGGTCACAGGTCTGTTTGGGCATTTAAGTAAACGGCTGCCCTGGTCACTGAAGAAGCAGTTCTGATTCTGTGTTCTAGATCAAAGAGCTTAACTAGTAATAGTGTTTCACACTTTAAGGAAACATTCTAGTGTGAGACTTCAAGCAACTTAATAACAATTTGCGGGAAAGAGAACTTGCCTTTACTAGCAGGCAAACAAGGAAAAAATAAAAGGAGAGAAAAATATAGTTGGGATTGAAGCTTCAGCATTAGAGACACACTATCTGGACACTTCAAGCCAGGAAACTGCATTACAGAATCCTACATGTATCCCTTACATTTAGGGATTATTTTTGCTATTTTTAATAAATCAGGACAGCCAGATAATGTGTTTGGAAGAAACTGTAATAAATAATGGTAATAAACAAAGGAAAGAGGATTCAACATGTTGTGTAAGTAACAGACGAATGTCTCAAGTTTATGTTGAGACACATGCAGAATCAATTTACTTACTGGTTATCAGAATCACTTCCTTTGCGCTTCCTTGGAATCTCAGCCACAGAAGCATTGAAAGAAGTGGTGGTAGGAGGCTTAGTTACTGGATTCATGAGGCTGGGGACTCCAGAAGCAATGCACGAGTTTCCATCTATTGAGAAATTATCTGTGAATGAGGAAAACCAAAAAAGCTCAATGTCTAGTTAGAGCTGTATTGCCATGTATGCAAGGATTTTCATTTTGGAAAAAAAAACAAACAAAACCCAGCAGTCTGTGAGTGGCTTCTATGCCTCTGATAAAAAAAAACCATAAAGGTTGCACTGGTACCACCTAAGTACAGAAAAGAGTACACTGTCTTCCCATAGTCCTGTAATCATCTCATCAACCCAATCAACACACCAATGCAATATAAAATACACCTATTCTCCTCCTCATGCCATCTTGGCAGACTACACTTAAATCCCCCAGCACCTCAAACATCCTGATGCAAAAATCACAAGATGTGGCATTAGGAGATGAAAATACTGCAACTAAAA
>WYDI02026677.1:0-23357 GCA_009867235.2 Psittacus erithacus | reverse complement strand
ATCCCCCAGCACCTCAAACATCCTGATGCAAAAATCACAAGATGTGGCATTAGGAGATGAAAATACTGCAACTAAAAGTAAATTAAATTTAGAGAGGGAACTGTGGTTTTTAAACAAGCTGGGTATCTGAAAAATGAAAGTTTGCCATAACAATGTTTCTGACAAAATCTGTAATTACACACAGTATCAGTCAAGTAAGTAAAAAGAGTCTTGAAAAGACAACTTCTATCTCAAAGTTCCCTTCACAAGTCTCCTCTCAAGGAAAACTGTTTTGTTTCTGGGAGGGACAGTAGTCACAAGCAAAAATAATTGTAGCAACCTACTGAGAAAGAAGAAGAGTTTCAAGAAACCTAAGCACTAACTATAATTTTTCCCTACATCACTGCAAAGTTATCATCAGAATCAGCTGATGCCTAGGTAAAGGATCAGAATTAATTCTGTTCCAGGAAACGTAGGCACTCCTTTAGGCTTCATGTGCTAGTGAGGCAAGAATCCTATGTCATACATCAAAAAACAATAAAGCATTAACTCCATGAAGGAACAGATGAGGGATTGAGAGCAGTTATTTAAGGATGTGAGCATCTCCTAGTTTTAGCAGGAGGCAAAACCCAAGAACAGTGCTTTGAAAATCTAGCAGGAAGAAAATCTGGGTATTTTATTGTGAGGTTTTGGGGTTTTTAAGCATTTGTGCTGTCTATAAATGATAGGTGAAACACAGTGTATGTTTTTTTCCTCTTAGGTGTAAGCACATCTTACACTGGAAATATTTTCTAGGTTCTCATTTTCAGTTGGAATATGACTCTGGAGAGTTAAATGAAAATAGGCTAATACTTGAACAGCTTGCCCGGTCTTCTCTACCAAGTCAGACTACACAGAGTTACCCCCTGTTTTATTTTAGAAAGCTCTTTAACTCATCAAGTCACATGGAAAGTTTCATAAAGAGAGGTGGAAACTCAAAGAATCAATAAATACTTGACAAATAAATAACAGCATTTTGTCATCTGCAACAAAAAGAAAGTTTGGTTACTTCAAATGCACAACATATTCAAGTCAGGGATATTACAAATATATTACATCACAAATACTACAAGGGCACAAATGGCAGATGCTTGAAATATTTTTATGATTACTCAGCACTTCATAATAGTCTCATTTTATATTTATACTATAAATCCATGCAATTACAAAACAAACACTGCCCTACCCCCTACCCCCAAAAAAAACCCCAAAATCCCAAAGGAACTCTTGATTTATAAATCAAGATAAAGTTTTAATTCACTTAGGTCATAGCAGCCTATAATTACTAGATTAAGTTATCAAAGTATAATCATATTTCATGAATATTCATGAAGGAGTACTTACTAAACAGAAACCTGCATGTATCAAAGACAAGAATGCCTTCAGCACAACAGATCCTTTAGTCCTGGAACAAAGCAGGACAGAACAGACCCACTGACCTAAATACTCCCTCGCACACAGATGGCCAGCCTGCTTTCTAAACCAATTCCCTTTAAAGAAATAACATGAAAGGCACCATTTAGAGCTTTTCCAACTTATCCTTCATATTATAAAAATAATTACTATTTTTGACTCACACCCAAGCAACAAATTCTGAATACTGCACTTCTCTACATTTCCTAATAATTCTCTTAACTAAAATACAAAACCATTTAGACTATCAGCAATGATGAGCTGTTATGAACTTCTGCGCTTAGAATGTTTATGTGATAAATTGAATCCTGTAACTGTGACAAACTAAATGCCATGTTAAATGCCATCTAACTAAATGCTGGTAAGACAGCTGGTTGTTCTTAGACAAAATATAGGGTTAAGAATCTGTATTGTTCCCCGACATGTACAGCAGGTAGCATATATTCTTTATATATATAATCTTTAATATTCTCAATATAAACCCCAAACAAGTAGAGAAATAAATTTAAAGCTTCAGAACTATCAAACATAGTAGAAGAGTATTTATTTGGAATTTAACAAACAAGAGTAAATCTTTTTAATACCTACTACTCACTGAACAAGAAGCAGACAGAAACAGTGCATAAACCTAAGTCAGCTTCAAGAAGTCAGTAAGAGCTCTTTAATCTCTTAGGGCTCTATAATAGCTATCATTATGACACTAGGTGATTTCAAGGTGCTTACCCTCTCCCTGAAGAGTGTCTTAACCTCATGCAGTCTATAATGGAAGATTAATTTACTTGCCCAGTTACACCACTTTGGGAGAGCTGGATAAAGGATTTAAAAATCTTTGGATTCGCAAAGAGAATGGGCTTGGATGCACCCCAGTAACCAGGGTGTGCCCCTACAATAGGAAAAGCTGGATTCTTACCTTCATTTGCACTCCTGGCTGACTTTCTTATAATATCAATTTCTGTCAACATTTTCAAACCATTAACATCAAAACCAAATACGCCTAAGAACATATGAAGCAAAACTAAATGTTTTCCAATTTCGTAGCAGTCTTGCTTCGTGAAAAATATCATCCAGGAAGACCATTCATTATTACAAGTTTATTTTCCTGGAAAACCAAAATCAGTAAATTTTTAAACAACCAGAAATAGTTTAATTCAACTAGAGATATTTTGTTTTATCACTCCAAAGGCTATTAGTTACACCAGTCAGCTTTGCAAATCAAATAAAATTCCAACTGAGAAATAACAAAAAAAACACCCCAAACCATTCATTTCAAAGTTTTGCTAATGCCCTAGCACTGAACTGCAATTATTTGAATTGTAATAGTAAGATCTGAATTATAATGATAAGTGAGTAGTTCTTTAAATACATACGTCTATTTATGATGTTTGGCTCTCAGTATGAAGCATATATGCTAATCTATATTAAAAATTAGAATTTTAAAAGCATAATATGCACATCAGGACAGATCTCTGAAAAAAAGCAAAGATCAACCAAACATTACAAATGCACCATATGAAAAACAGCTCATCCCCAGTTAGTGTATCAGAAACAAACCCCTAGTATTTCAGCTCGTACCTTTACTGTATTTCATAATCAGGCAAACAAAGTATTTAAGGAATGGTTATCAACATATACAGTTATCACACTAATACCATACAAGACCATACCCTACTGAAGACACCCTCCTTGTGTTTTTCTATCAGCAAAACACAACAACAAACCCACAGTCCCCAAGGGTGTTGGCAAGGAAGTGAACAACTGCAAATGAGCTTCATGGAACTACAGTTCAGGCGTGGGATATGAAGTAAAGACATACAAAATCAACTGTATTCCTGTGTTCAGCGTAAGTCACACACAATGCACTAAGAAACACAGCTTGGGAGACTCTACGTTTTCCCAGTTACTGACAATAATATTTTCTAAACGCATGCCACATTCCTGAGCTGTTTTCTTCACCAACAGCTTTAAGGTTTTCAGTTCCTAAACAAACATGATCTATTAGAAAAGGCTTATGGCCAAACTCCACCAGCCATAAAAGGTGAGATTCATCTGAACAAATAAAGATGTCCACATCTGAATGAGGCATTCTAGTCCCTCTCGGAGGGAAGAACACATTTCTAGGGTGATTCATCTCTA
This sequence comes from Psittacus erithacus, assembly GCA_009867235.2. NCBI lineage: Eukaryota > Metazoa > Chordata > Aves > Psittaciformes > Psittacidae > Psittacus > Psittacus erithacus. The sequence goes on along the minus strand of WYDI02026677.1, from coordinate 19,793 downwards.
CCTAAAATAGATTCCTACAGTTGGCTAGATGAAATACAACATTTCTAGGGTGATTCATCTCAATCTAAAATAGATTCCTACAGTTGGTTAGATGAAATGTAGTCCAAGAGTGTTCAGTAATTATACAAAGACCAAAGTAACTAACTCAGACTTGGATTTCTACTCTGTGGACATCTAAAGATAAATGAGATGAATCCCACCGAAGGTGGCTATTGAACTATCATGCAATTCTTAAAATATACCAGCCACAGACAGCACCTGTTTGTGTCACATGTAACCAGTTTAAGCCCAAGACAGTATTTAAAATGATTGCCTAAATTATGCTGCACAACCTCATGACCCACTCACCTCGCTACAAAAGGTTAACTTTTCTGGCTAGTTTACTCCTCATAGGCTTTCCTAAAATACTACTTTAGACTTTTTAGACTCATTAAAAGGATCATCATAAAAGATACACACTCAAAAAATCAGCAGAAAAATACAAACCATAGAAGTATTAACAAGTTTAATAAAAAGGCTGTCAGTCAGCCCCATTTAGCCAGTTTATAAAAAGAACATCTAAATCCATCTATCAGGATCTTACAGTAAAGTATGCTTGAAATAAAATGTCAATGAATAAGTGCATTTATGAAACTTACAGGTGGCGCTCTTAATAGTCTGTGAAAAATGTACACACCAGACTTGGAGAAATGTCGCAGCTCTGCAGCTGCTTAAGTTAACAATGTGGTAACACTGGCACAACCTTTCTAAGAATAATAAGGTACTTTTAATCCAGCTTCCTATTTTGAAACACTTTCTGGCAGAAGGAAAGTAGAAGAAAGAAAATGCTTTGAATTGAAATTTTTAAGACCACAGATGCCAGACTATTAAATGTGCATTTTCTAAATGTGTATTCCTGGCATGCACAAAAAAATTTAGTTACAAATTCAAGCTTTGAGAAGTTTAAAGAAGTCAAAACTATGTTAGAAGTGACTGCAGTTAAAGCGGCACATAAGGATTCTTTAGTGTCACTAGATGAGTTACTAAAATTGCAATCTACTCACCCAAGATCATGGGCTATGTCTACAGCAGTAAATACAATAGCATAACAGCAACAGGTCAGTAGAGAGAAGCAGCTGGTTCACAAGCTCCTGTTTCTAATTTGTAAGTAGTTCAGGGAGCTTACACTAAATCACATTTAGTCTGGTTCACTGGGCCAAAAATCCTTACAATGCATGTGTTCGCAAGCTGTCTGAGAACAAACCACTGGTTCAGTCCCTTATGTTTGGAGTTGGAATATGTTTGGTATGTCCCTGGAGTGGCCCTAACCTGCTACAAAAAGATTCTAGTTTAGTTTCTTCTGAAAGGAGTCCAGTTCATTTATACCAAAATTGCTGTTCAAACCAAACCCATGAGCAGGAAGTGGGGAGGATGGGATTCAGTTCAAACCAGTGCTATTGCTCTGAACCAAAATGCTGATGCACACACAGCCTCTGAGTATTTTTGATTTCAGCGTCTCAGTCTAAAATCCTTGGGAGCCCACAGTCATACAAAGAAGCAGAGATATATGCATATGCACTCAAATCTAGGCAAAGAAGCAACCTACATTTTCTAAACTGAGGTATTACTCGACATGACAAGTTGGATTCTTAGTTTTGTCAAATTGACATGTGGGGTTTTTTAAGGCATAAGATTTCTCTGATTACCTAAGTAATTACAGAGTTATCTATCTATACATTCGGCACAGACAGAGGATAGCTAGTGAGTCAGACAGTTTCAAATAATTGTATGTCATGTAAACTGCTTTATTTTAATATGGAGGGGTTTTTTTTCTAAAATTACTTTAATAATTCTTACTGCAGATTTTCATCAGAGAATGAGAAAACTGTATTTATATGCTACATACATACAGGACTGTATGAGGAAAGAAGTTACAGGTGCTGTGATATGCATCTGTTTACAGGTCCTGCAGATCTGAGCACCTATAAAACAAAGAAGCATATTTTCTAAACAGGGATGAGAGTTGTGTTAAGCAAACTGATTAATTTCAGAGCTTAAAAATAGGCCATGAAAAGCATCTTTAGACTAGTTATAACAAGTGGCATCCATATCATAGCCCACAGTATCTCTTACTGAAAGTACAGGCAACAATTTTCATTGGAGTTCTGAAAACAGTGGGAATGTACTGTCTAAAACATTTGGGGTTCCTCCCTGTCCCCCCCCCATTTTATAAGCATGCATAATGCATGAGCAAGATACAGAGATTTCAGTAATGAAGCCATCTTATCATTCTATACAGAGAATAAACAGGTTAATTTAAGAACACTGGATTTGCTTTTAATATCACAAAATGATGAAAGGAAAAATTACAATATCCCGAATTATATACATTTATATCAAACATTAACACGGGCAACTTTCTACAACTATTTTTTACGTATTTTTGCCACTCAGAAGAGTAGTCAAGAATCACAACCAATTAAACAACACATTTACTTAATAGATTTCAAACACCAAGTACTTGGCCAAACCTATTAGTGTATTAAAAAGATGACTGTAACCAGCTAATGAAAAGATACTACACAAGCCCTTGAAAGGCTACCCTGCTTTCCCAGTCACTTTCAGGCTCAAACCAGGTCACTGACAGAAATCAAGAGTCTCGTATATCCTAGCTCATTACTGGAAAAAAACCCAACCACCCCACCTCTCTCTAATCATACACAGATAAAGGCACGGAGGGTAGCTGTTTCCTTATAACTTTTTGATTCATATTATTGCAAAATGCTGATTCTCATCAAGTCAGCTGCAGAACTTCCATGGGTTTAGCTGGCCCTGGAGTTCAGAACAACAATCCACTTCCCACAATCACCCACCAGATTAATTCTTCTTACAATGAATTTGATTCTTTGTTGATGTGAACTGTCCAGTTTATAGTTTGCTTTTTACAATGTGCAAGTATACCAACAATAATGCATACACTCAAGAGAAAAAACCCTGTTTAAGCAGCTAACCCTAGTGTGCACCTATTCCACAAAAATTAAGATACTTTTATATTAAAACAAAACCAGGAAAAAAAAACCAAACCTGTCTCTTCAAAATCCATTAGAACAGGTATAAACATGGGTAACAAAAAGAAACCAGGGAGGAGGGTTTCTTTCACAATCAAACATGAAAGCCTATGGTTCATTGCTTTCCCAAACAAATCTGTAAATAGAAATGTCTACATATTTGGAGTTTTCCTTATTTTGATTATTTCCTTTCCTCACAACATGTGCATGGTATAGAAACAATAAATCCTTATTCTAAGCACAATTTAACAGATTGCAAAAACTCTTATCAAAAAACCCACTTTGTTTTCAAACACTAAATTACTTGCTACAAATTCATACCAGTTATTTACACAATCAAGCAGCAGAGACAGAATAATGCCAATCATTCTAAACAACCAGGATACCCATACACATTAAAACACATACAACCCAACAGACGTTTAGGAAACAACAAGTATTAAAAACCCGTAAGAACTGGTGCTAATGAACAGAACAGCAATGATGACTTGGGAGAGGTTTGCTCGCTTGCTTCTCAAAACCCCGTGCAAAACACTTATTCTCCTAGGGGAAGCAACATACTCGTTTCAAAGCAGGAGGAGCACGAACAGCTGCCGATGGTTTATAACTAGCCTTGCTTTAGTAGCAGAAACTTATGATTAAGAACAAGCAGAAACATCAAACCCTGGTCACCATACAAGCGTGGGCATGCACACACACAGAGTCAAAATCTTGATACCTAAATTACTACATTACGTTACCTAGCGTATTAGGAACACATAAACCGGGAAAATACATACCAGAAACAGCAAACTACACACTAAGTTACAAAAGCCATGACATTTTTAGTCCACACCACACCAGTGTGGCGACACATCTGTAACAAACAGAAGCACAGAGCGAACATTATACTCGGGAATTCTCCGTGAACACACAACATAACGCCTCGTAACGTTCACCCCGGTACCTTTACCGAACTTCACCGGGAGAAAGCAGTTTGCAGCGTTCAGGTTCTACTCTCAGCCAGCCGGCGTGCAGGCAACAGCGTGAATTAAAACAAAAACCACCACAAACCCTCACCACCACAGAGCAATACTGGGAACCTGACTAGACCGACGTGTCCCCACAGCAAAGCTCTACCCCCCTGCCCTGCACCCCGGGCACCCACAGCCACGGAGGGCTCGCCTGTGCCACATCACGAAAGCAGAGAGACAGGCTGGCACACCCCACCCCACCGCATACCGTACGCGCCTACAGCCGCCCCACACACAGCGAAACGGCCGCCACAGCGGGGCAGGGGCCACCCAGCGACCGCCACCGCCCCCCCACCCCACCTTCAGGGCGCCGCCGCTCCTCCTCGGCCCCCTCGGCGCTTCCCGCTCCTGCCTCAGCCATGGCGGGCGGCCCGTGCCACCGCTCCACAGCGCCCCCGGCCCCGGCGGCATGCAGGAGGTGAGCCGAGGTGAGCGGCAGCAGCCGGTCCCGCCGGCCCGAGGGAGGGCTCACCGGCGCCTCACCAGCCTCCCCCCTCCTCGGCACCGCCTCAGCAACGCCGCCATCTTCTCGCGACATTTCGTGCCTTCCCGCGGAGGCGGGCCGCGAGTGGGCGGTGTTCCCCCGTTGCCTGAGGAGCGGGGCTAGGGGAGAGGCGGGGGAAGGGTCGAGGCCCGCGGGGGCATTTGCGGTAGTTGGGCGGGCTGCAGCGCACCAGCCGTGTTGAATGTATGGTGGAGGTGGCCCCGTGCCCTCCTGGTGTATTGCAGAGCCAGGGTAGGGGTGGGCCACTTTGGCCTTTGCTGTCTGGGGAAAAAACCCACAGCGGCCTTCAATACACGAAGAAGGCCTGCAAGAAATCTGGAGAGGGACTTCTAGGAGCAGGTAGTGATAGAACAAGGGGGAATGGCTTTAAACTATGAGACACTGGATTTAGACCAGATTTGAGGAAGAAGCTGTGCACTATGAGGGTGGTGAGGTGCTGAACAGGTTGTTCAGAGAAGTGGTGGCTTGCCTCATCCCTGGCAGTGTCCAAGGCCAGCTTGGACAGGGCTTTGATCAATGTGGTCTACTGGAAGGTGGCCCTGCCCATGGCAGGGGGTTGAAACTGGATGAGCTTTAAGGTCCCTTCCAGCCCAAACCATTCTGTGATTCAATGAAAATACCAAAATGGCTTTGTACCTGTGTACCTTCGCTTGTGTACCTGATAGTTTTCAGGGTACTGTATGGAGGACACCTTGTCTGAGGAAGAACTGGGATCATGGAATAATTTTGGTTGAGAAAGGCCTCTGTGGGTTTCCTGGTCCAGTGTGCGGTCAGAGCAGGAGAAAGAGCAGTCACACCTATCAGTAAAAAGCATAAAAATCAGGTTAACTTCTAGTAGTATATTCAATTGTGTTAGCAGACCTGGATTACACTAGAGGCACAGGCTGTAGCTGTATTGTTTGCTAATACCAGGAGTACACTTTTGAAGTGAATCTGCCCATCATCCTCACTGCGCTTGGGTTCACATCTTGGAATAGCCTTGGTGTGGGTGAAGTGTATCATTTTGAGCAAAGACCTGAAGATGCACTTGCAAGAGCATAACATGCTCCAGCTCTGAATGGACATTCATTCCAGGAGACACCCCTGGAGCTAGTCTGAAATGAAACCTCTATAACATGGTGTGGGCATCAGGCCCTCAGCAAGGCCTGCTCCATTTGACAGGGCCTCTGTTACTGTTCTGCCCTGCTTGTTAATGTCTGATACAGACTGTGCTTGCTCAGTTCCAGTTGTAGGTGTGGTAGAACAGGCTGTTGCCTGGACCCATGCATCCCTGCCCGTGCCATCTTCATGGGTGTGCGTGTGCCTGCTTCTAGCTGATGAATTCAGGTATGAGTGAATTTTACGTGTACAGTGCAGCTGGTATCACTTACCAATAAGCCTGGATCTAAATTATTGGTGATGTGTGTAAAGGAAGCTACTTCTGCAGGTGTACTGTTTAGTGGGCTTTCAGAGCATCTGTTATTAGTAGTCCTTTGGAAATTACAAAGGTAGGTATATGTATTTTAACATTCTTTAATATCTAAGGTGTTAAAATTTACATGAACTGCTGACACATGCAGCCCTGAACTCCGTGCCATCTTTTATATTCTGTGAAGCTCCCAACACAGTTTACGTTTGACTTGGAAGCACCCTGTCTATGTGGAAGTGGGCAGCTCAATATCTTGCCCATCATTATGCCCAAGGATTACACATGGCATGTGGAAGCCCCGAATGGGTAAACAGCTCTAATGGAATATGCTTACCTGGGCAGGGAATTGTGGGTTCCAGCTGGGGTTGTTACTGAACAAATGAACTATGACAGTTTCAATGCTCATTTTTTTCATGAGGTGCTTTGCAAGGTGCCCTTGCAAACTCAACTTGTCATTTCAGAATTTTAGCTTCTATGTGATCACACAGTTACTATTGCAGTGATACATATGTTTCACCAGGCTGGGTTCAGCTAGTCTTACAGAATTTGTATTGGACAAAAGCAGTTACAAACCACTTCTGCCGTAAGTGCAGTAGGATGAGCTAAAAACCAGGAGCTAGGGTTGCTATCATTGAGAAAATCATTATCATTAATGTGCATTTTTTTATTCATGTACTACAACTGATACTGGAAAATATTTCCAACAATTTGTTCCTAGGAAGCTTAAATGTCATATTTGGCCCTGCCAAAATACTCTTTTTGCCCCAGTTTTAAAGCTAGGAGTTCCCTCCTCCAGGTTTGCATCACCAGTAGACACCCAAATTTGAAGATTTCAGAAGAGTGAGTCAGCCACATCGACTAAAACATGTTTGAGAGACTCAGTAACCACAGCAAGTTGAAGATGGTCATTGTTACAAAGCTCAATGAGGTAAAGATTTAAATAGTTCCAGAAAACTGCTTGAACAAACTCAATAGCTTAACAGCTATTAAATACAAAAGCCCTCCATATGAGGACATTCAATGAGGACATTTAAAATGCCTCTTCTTTTTCTTTTTAACTGACTTACTAGAAGCAGAGCTGATGTACCTTATTCATATTTTATTGATTATTTTTTAGTGCAGCAATAGAAGTACATGTAATTCTATGCAGAAATTTTTGGCACTTTATGATATGTCTAGGTCAGAAAATCAGAACAATCTCTTAGCAGTATTTCTGCCTGTCATGTTTCTTCTGTGCATTTCTCATGTGATCTCATGGCCAGTGTCACACCTCCTTGGCACTTAGGGAGTTCTTGTAAACATAATGTGCTCCAAATCATTAACAGAGATTCTAGACATCATTTATTATACTTGTTTCTTATTCAAAGGTGATGACTGGTCTCTATGGAACATCTCATACATCTCGAATATGGCAGTAACTGGTCTTTATAATACATAGTTAGCCTTGAGTCTTGACAGAGTAGGATCCCAGATTATGTAAGGCGCTGATTTTGAGTAGGCCACACTTGATATTTTTGCCCCATTTTTAGGTGAGCACTTTCTCTTGAGGAGCCTTTAGCTATAAAATACAGAACAGAATGCTTTATGTAAGCCTCTTTTTTCCAAACAACTTATACAACAACTTGCTAAAGGGGTAAAAATAACAATCAAACCTGGGAACAATTAAATAATAGCCTGAGACTAAGCAGTTAAAGAAAGGTCTCTGTATGATTACTCCTTTTCTTTTCAGTAAATGATTAATGACATCCAAAGCATAGCATGTCTTAACTGTTACATAGGACATGAAGAGCATGCAGTCAGCATTTCCCTGAGATACCATCTTGAAGAGGATGCAGATTGCTTTGTGTATTTGCTGGGGCCAGGCTAGCTCCATGCATGCCACACTTAAGAGACCTACTTCATAAGCTGAAAGTAGCTGGACAAAAGCAATCTCCTCCTCTGAAGGAGAACTGAGAGTCACTCTGTGTAATTAGAGTGACCTGTATCGCTTCACTTTAAAAACATACTTGGGTGACTGCTTAGGGTGAGCTGACCAACATTTTTCTATTGAAACTTTGTAGCAGTAAACCCAAGTTACTCAGCATACCTGTAAATAAAACCACAGATTTTTCGCAGACTTCTCTTCCAGAACGCAAGTGTTCGTGGTTTTTCCCCAGCCATGGTATTACATGGCTTAAAGTAATATAAAGAACAATGCCTGTGTCCTGATGCAAGTGTGTTTTTATAGAGGACATCTGAACCAGATAGCTAGTTAGAAGAATGAATACAATAAACCCCCCCCCTCCATGATCAATTTACTTTGCGGTTTCCTAACCAAGTTAAAACAAGTCAAAAAGATTAGCATTTTCCAAAATGCCTACTTTATTTTGGAGTCCTGGCTGGTGAGGTTTGTCCCCACAAAGTAATTCACTTGCTTGTAAATTTCTTGCCTAAAAGTCTCTCAATTTGATGGTGCCACTTTTGACTTAAAACCAAAATAGTACTCAGTTTTTAAATAGCCTTTTCATTCCTGGCCAAAACTGGTATTTTCTCCATGTATGACAAATGCCTAATGTCTGATGTGTCTGAAAAACAGTATTGCTGTGACAGAGCTCTACACAAGGATAAATAAAGCTGCTTAAGGGGACTGTTGAAATGAAAAGCAATGGAATTGTGCCCATGGTATACAAATGGCCACCTCTAAGCTGAGTCTTACCTCTCTAGACTCAGCAAGATCCCACCCAGTGCCTTTTCTGCTGCAGCTAAAGGAGAACAAAACCAGCTGTGAGGGCAGGGCATCTCCAATGACAAAACATCTCTTGGATTTGCATGCAACTAATCTGTGAACCTCCAAGGTGTAGTTATCTCACCCACCTTGCCTGCAAAGTTCCTGAGAGTGCCTTACATGACTGTCTGAAAGCCTTCTCCTTGGTCAAAACAGACTTGTCAGATTTTCGAGTGTTGACAGCCTGATGTTAAACAGCTGGTATAGGAGCAATGTGAAGATACAGACATGTAAACCCCATGCAGTCAGTCTGTGCCACTAAGTTGAGGCAGCCTTAACTGGAGAGGTAAACCCAACAACTGTGGCACAGAGCAGGCCCATAAGTATGTCTAATGTCACTCAACAGAGCTATGCTCTTTGAATGCATTGCATTCATAGTTCACTGAGAACTTCACAAACCAAGAAGTCATGCTGATCTGTCTGCTTCCTGGAATGTGCAAAATCCATACCAGGGCCCAGTTATGTACTATGCTTTTTCCGAAAAAGGCATTAAAATAAATTGCACACTTTGCAAAGTTTCCTTGAGGCATTAGTTTCATTTTCTTTATAAAAAAATAGGTAATATTTTCTTCTTTAATAGCAGAGGTACCATGCAAGTTTGTCACCATTGTAATGTGAAGCCACAAGGCATCCTCTTCACGGACTGCCTTTCAACTGACTGAATTGCACACATAGTAAAATCTCCTTGTCTTATTTGTAAAGGATATGGAGACCATCCTTGTTCAGGGATCTTCGGCTGACATTAGTGGGAGCTGGACAAGACCTTGGAAGGCAGCCTGCTGGATTGAAAATCTTGAGATGCATGTCTGGTTTAACCATGATTTGCTCTGTCATGATCAAAAAGTCACACAAGTTCTTATCTGACTCTTCATTATTATTAAATAGATACATTGAAGTCAGAAGTAGACTTTGTAGAGAAATAAAGTGTCCAAGAGCAGGACAGCTGTTGCAGTTTTTGAAGAAATCCTAATGCTAGAGAGACATATCTTCACATCAGTGCTCCCATTTTGAGTCTCAAAGTTTTGTGGATGGCCCCATGTGCACAGGCATGGCCAGGGGGATTGTCTTAGCATCTGCTTCCTGTTGGAGCTCCATTACCTTCATATTGGATTTAGATTAGACATTAGGAAGATTTAGGTAGATTTAGATTTAGGTAGATTTAGTTTAGCTCTTAGGAGGAAGTTCTTCCCTGTGAGGGTGGTGAGGCGCTGGCACATGGTGCCCAGAGCTGTGGCTGCCCCATCCCTGGCAGTGTTCAAGGCCAGGTTGGATGGTGCTTGGAGCAACCTGCTCTAGTGGAAGGTGTCCCTGCCCATGGCAAGGGAGTTGGAACAAGATGAACTTCAAGGTCCCTTCCAACCTGAAACCTTCTGTGATTCTACAATTCCAGCCTGAACATCCCCGACAGGCAGATTCTGCACACGTCCCTGGAAGGAAACAAAGTGTTACATAGGCTTGGTGTGTATGTAACACTTTGCTATCTGTACCTGCCATCTCAGATTCAAAAGGTGGAGCAGGGATTGTGGTTATGGTCTTACACAATAGCTTGTGTCACAAGGTGTCAACACAACAAGGTCACAGCGTGTACTCAGCTGATGAGCTGCCCTCTTAACATCATCTAGTTTCTTGGGTAGGAAATGTAAGAGCCAAGGGCAAAGATTTTGTCTTTGCAGCAGGGAGGATGGGCAGAGACCCCTGGGAGGAAGGAACTGCTACCAACTGAAGGTGAACTGCATGGGGACAGCACATATAGGGAGCATGTATTCCTAGAGGAGAGAGAAGCAGCAGCAGATGGTGACTCACTAGAAATGGATTAAAGCAGCTGCTACAGAAACAAGACATGGCATCAAGGGTCAGTTCAAATCAGAAACAAACTGCTTCTAGCAGAGCTCTGACTTGACTAGGAAATGAGAAACCTGGGTCAATTTCTGTGCTCAGCATGAGGAGGGTTCAAGCCTACATGCCCCATTTCCCCAGAGAACAGTAACCTCCACACTACCATGTAACCTGGAGAAAGAGGCGGTGAGAGGAGTAGGAGGCAGTGAGATAAACTCTGCAAGAGTGAAGATTCATTTCCCCTCACACTGACTGTCGAAGTGCTCTTGTGTGAAGAAGTGTACAAATCCCACTGCCATTACTATTGACAGAGAAGAAATTCAGTGTATTATATATATACACACATTAACGTGCCCTTCAACTATCCTAACAGCTCATGTACCTGGTTTCTTTCAGGTGGCAGCTTCTTTGAGGCAGACTGGCACTCTGTGTGGCAGAGCCTAAACCCAGCTTGGCTGACACGCTACAGTCCACTGGTACCCACATTTAAAACCTGCTTTCATCTTTGAAATTCAGCTATGGAATAGGCATTTTACAACCTCTGTAATACTTAAAATTTTCATGCATGGTAAACAAAATTACCTTAAAGGTTAAGACCTTCCTGAACTGCAGATATAAACTTGTCTGGCCGGCACTGGAAACCACTATCGTCATCATTCTCAACACAGCAAGAGAAACTGTTCTGAATACTCCTCCCTTTTCTTTCCATGGGAAGAGCCTCAGGAAAGATCTTTTATTGTCTAGAGCACAACTGTTTTGCTTATATGCAAGATACACTTGGTAAAAGAATGAAGTAATGAAATACAGTAGGTTTCATACAGCATGTTTTATAAACACTATGTAGTATTTAAAAGTGGTTGATTTAAAAACAAGAAACATTTCTGTACATGCTGAAGGCATAGCCTTTATATTTGCCATTAAAGTGCTGTATTTTTTGAGGAATACTAGATTTGGTAATGCAAGGAGATAAAGAACTAAGCCGGCTTATCCTTATGATACATAGCTCTGAGATATGATGTGGTTATTGAAAGAAATATGTAATCCCATTGAATAAAATTTGATACAATTTTAACAGGATTTTACATTTACTGAGAGCAGCAATTCTCAAGTGGAAGGGCCTCCAGAAAGGCCAGTCACCAGCTGTGAGCTCCACTTTGCTTTCAGCTGCTCAACTCTCTAATATTTTTACATGACTACTTCACAACTGCGTCTGCTGCCACTGCTCTAATCTCAGCAAGAAAAGAGGGAACAGTAGGACAAAATTGTTTCAACAGTGAATCAGGCCTCCAACTGCCCATGGAGGCCTTTCTTCAATAAATTATGGCCTACAGGGAGGAAGGTTTCTTGTGAAAAGCAATAACCATTGTAGAAGTAACTTCACGTAACTGCACTTGGTACAATTCCGTGATCTCTACTTTCTGATTGAGAGAGTAGCACCACTGGGGTTTTCACTGTCCAAGGAATTCAGGACGAGATACGCAAAACAGCCCCTCAATGCCTGAGATGTTGCCCATTCTGGAAGATAAGCATTTCCAGTACACGGTGTGAAAGAATAAAACCAACAACTTTACAAAAAGAATGCTACTTTTATTTTCAAACGCTGTAAAAAGCCTCATATAAATTTTTATAATGCTTCTATGTAACTTTTCCAACCACAACTAATGAAACAGTCTAGGAAAAATATAGCAGTTGCCATTTCGACTCCAAGAACGAGCTGCTGTAAGATATCAACATTAAAAGGACAAGGTACAGTATGTTACAATGCTTGTAATTGCTCATATTATTGAAAAAGTGAGGGCACTTCCTAAGCATTAGAGTATAACCGGGCTAACCTGCAGTATTCCCTACTTGCTGCTGCACAGGAGGAAAATCACCTCTTTAGAAGGAGCTGACGCAACACCCTCTGTACTGCTTCTGCCCTTTTTTCTTAGTGTGGAGAGCTTTCAGCAAGCCCCTTTGCACTTAGGTGAATTCACCCATGTCAGATGCTATTATTCCATACTGTATCCAACGACTCAGGTGTTTGAACAATTGACCTATAAAAATAACACTTACATAACTGTCCAGCAAGGCAAATTCAACAGTGCAAATGCAGTATCAACAATATTTGATTTCTGAATGCTGGCAATTTTTTTAACTCCTTTTGCACATGAAACAACCGCTGCTGATGTCCTGGAGCTAAGGCCACTCACTCATGCTGACAGGAGATGGAACAAAGTGCAAAAGCTCAGCTGCATTTCCCAATCCAAGCTTCCTCCCCAGTTTCAGGGTATTCAGATCCAGAATATGGATTCAGGCTCACCCCTTCCATTGACACACTCAAGTTTTCCCTGCTGATGCAGGTTAACTTCCCAGCAAACCTCTGATTACAATCTGCATACACAATTCCACATTTTTAACAGAAGTTAACAAAACGTACTTCCAGAAAATAATTTTTCACATGGTTGCAATCATCAAGCCATTTCAGGATCTTTGGTACTCCAAGAATAAGAAAAATAAATGGCACAGTGACAAACATCACCAAAGGAAAACACACAACCATCCAAAGGAATAAGTCATCAAATAACAGATATGTTGCACTTCCATTTTTTGAAGCTAGTGTAGATTAACCTTCTGTTCTCTTTAGTCCATTAGAGTGTCACAGTTTCACCTTTAAAAAAAACCCCTATCCTAAAAGCAGCAGTTAATATTCTGTTTAACTTGACTTACTGATAAAAATAATGCTGTGTTTAAAAAAAATCCCAAAACAACCAGAAAACAAACTACCACAATGCAGGAGTTGATGCTAAACAGGCTGCAGGCTGTTTCCCTATAGATATAACTCCTATGTGAGCACTGATATGATTAATCATCCTCAACTTTAAATGAGTATTATCTTAGTGTTACAAATATGAGGGTTGAGCTTTTTTCCCAGGTTTGTAAACCAGTGAGTATGCACAGACATTGTTTAATAGCTTTAAATTGTGTATTTATCTCCCCTCCCCCAAACCCTGCAGGATAAAGAAAAAAAAATCACCAGTATTAACTCAGCATTTGCAGTTTCCATGAAACTTATATTGTCTCAGCACATTCAAGCAAAGACTTCTGTTTATATTATGCGAATAGGGTTACTCTGGTCTTTTGAAATGTGTTGTTCGCAGAAATTCCACTTCTGGTGCACACAGTGCCCCATGAATGACACAGGAAATTAAAACTACTAAAAATCCTATTTTGAATAGCAGTGTCCTTTGCGGCTAAGTTTGCATCTCAGGTATTTGCTGCTCAAGCTGCTCCATCTTATAGAATGGACTGAAGGCCTTTCCTGAGAAGCCTCAGAAGCTGCTAGGGCACTGGCAGAATGAAGCCTGAAAGCATAAAGATGGACTGAAGTGAGTGACCATCTTTGGCCAGTCTGGATGGATACAGGTTGAGCTTCACTACACTGAGAAGGCTAAGAACAACACTGGGGAATTTCTGAGGGACCTTGTCCCAACAGTATAAGGTCTGGGGAAAAAAATGCAGAGATCAATGAACTGTTCCCAGGTAGTGATGAGCATTTAGGCAAAAGTATGAACTGTATAAACTGAATGGGCCTTGAGGCACTGGCTACTCCTCTTTGATGGCCTGAAGACTACAATTTTTTGCAGAAATGCAGTATAAATAACAGATGCTTGAAGGGAAACAGAATAATGGAGGAAAAACAACACTGAAGGCCTTGACCCTGGTAGCTGTTGGATCAGGGAAGACCATGTGCACATGAATGTGCCACTGATGCACATAAATCTTGCTGGCAAGTGTTTTTTTTATGCAGCAGATCAACACTCCAGTGTTTTTAAAGCATACAAATAACTCAGAACAGCTGCACCGTGATGCCTAACAGCAATAAATATTTCTGTAATGGCTTTATAAATAGTCCCTTCCATTTTGCTGCAGAAGCCAGTCTAATGGAGCCTTCCCTGCTCTATGAAAAAACATCCTGTGCTTCACTCGTGGGTGCTGCAGAGGTTTTAGAGTGTCTGTCATTTCTGTTCACAGGAAGACAGTGACAGTGACTCTGTTTAATTACTAGGGAATTGTTGGTTGCTGCAAATCTCTTTTAACCAGAAAGTGACATCCAAAATCTCTGCTGTATTGTGATAGATCCAAAGTACTGCAGATAATATGCTAATACATGCAGAGATATAGGTAAACTTGCCAGCGACCGGTTAATTGTGAACTGCTGAGGTGTGCAATTCAATCTTCAACTGCTGCTGGGCTGAGAAGCAAAACCATACGTTGCATACGGAGGGATTTCTGCTTCAGTTTCCTTGATCTAGGAGAAGGAGACCTGTCTCTGCTGCAAATAGGTCACCATCCTGCAGACCGGGGAGAAAAGCAGTTGGATGTTCTGGCCAATTCAATCATGGATGTTTGTGGTTTTTGGAAACTGGACTACAAACTCATCTGATCCCTTGTAATCCCATGGTCCATGTTAGATGAAGATACTAGAAGACAGTGGAGCCCACAGGAGAATCTGACACAGGGTATTCTAGAAAGACAAGCTAAAGCAGGATCCCTTCTGCCTGGAATTTCTCAGGGTGACAGAAAAAGCAACAACTTGATCGCTCCTCTAGAATACATTTTGCACTGACAGAAGAGGCTATTTGAATTACAAGCAGCAAAAAGATGATCTGCTTTACAGCAGAGGCAGGAACGCAGTCCTGGAAACTCTGCCATCTCTTCAGAACTTGGAATCAGAAAATCTCCCTTCTGTGAAAAATCTTTATGATTTTTACTCAGATTCCTTTTTTCTTCTGAAGTTGCCAAAAGGCATCATCATCTTAAACAGTAATACCCATCAATTATCATATAAAGCAAAAGTACCACTGAACAGATCACAGGGACAGTCTCACCACCACAGACAGTGGGAAAAGGAAGAAAGAGAAGGAATGATCAGCTGATAAAGCCCTCCAGTGGGGAGAAGCGAAGGCAGGCAGGGTACAAATAGGCCCACAGGACATTGCTATTTAAAATAACTCAATGTTGCCACACTCATGGGGTATCTGCAGACCACAGCTGGAACACCCTGGAGCAACTGTTCAGAGAATTTTGCAAATGTGGACAATGGGTTTTTATACTGCATATCTAAAACCCAGGTAAGCAGTATAGTAACAGTGCTGCATAAAAGGATATGGTTTACTCCTGGCTGGATTAGATGGTTTACAGTACAAAGCCACAGTACAGAGAGGCATAATTAACCATTATACACACATAGGCAGTGCAGTTAAAGGGATGTAAGTTCCTTTTATTCCAGTACCTTTGTATAATAAAGTTAACAAAAATATTCAAATATTAAAAACAAAACAAAACAAAAAAAGAAAACAAAAAACCAGCCAGCTGGCACTGCCAACTAATTCCTGTAGTAGTCTCAGAAATCCTAATCCTGTAGAATTTCCTTGTGAAATTGATGCGCACCAGAGTCAATGTATTGATAACTAACGCCAAGCAGGTCTGGTGATGCAGCTACCTGAGGTTTGTGTTTTTGTATCTTTTGTGGGGTTGTGTTTTGTTTCACAACTTCCCGGCTTTCATGTAGGAAGGGATTGAGCCACGCTGTGTGAGCCCTTCAAACCTCTTGTAGGTATAATTGAGGAAAACCCAGTCTTTGGATTTGTAGTCAGGTTCCGTTGTGTTTGGCACTAGAATTCAGAAACACAGTAAAAAAGAAAACAATTAAAAACCATCACTACTTCTGAGAGGACTTTCCACAGAGCACTGATATAAACTGCCTTGAGCTCTTATTCCCCTAGTTGGCAGAAGAAATCCTGTTTCTGATCAAGTCAGTTTGCCTTTTTTAGTATGTCTACACACCCTAACAGGCCTTGATAAAAACCTCTAACGCACCCAACAGGATACACAATTTCAATAACCATGTTAGGATGCTCCATGCACAGCAAACACATGTATACATATTGTGTTATCTTCACCACAAGAAGAAAAGGGATATCCAAGTTCTCCCAAAAGAATTACATATATCACACACATATTACTTTCCCAGAACTTCCTCCTTCTTATAGCTTCAGCAAGGTTTGTACAGCCTCTTTATTTCATGAGCAGCCCACATGGCTGGCGTGCTGCACACAGACACTGATTGCAGTAGGCTTCTATGTTTAGCTCCTGGTTACTGCTTTTAAAGTTCTACAACAATATTTTCAACTTAAGATATCAAACACACCAATATCAAGGTTTCTATGTAGGTATCTAGATGTACAGTGTCAGTTTCAGTGGGACTGAAATGCCAAAACCAATACAAATGTACTTGGCATTATCCAAATACAGACTTAAAACAGCTGTTCTTAGACACTGGAGATTGACTGCTTTTGCATTAAACTTCCTTGCCATTAAATAAAAGCCATTTCAGGAAAAAGCCCTGGCTTTTTGATAATTCTCATGGTTGTTAGCACATCTACACTTATCTGTCCTCAATCAATCTTTGTTATGTATCTGCCTATCTTTAAGCCATTAATAATTAATTGAAAACAGTGGGAGTTGGGAGAACTTGGCATATGAAAGAATCAAGCCTTTTATGTCTAAAAATTTCCTACTATTTGCCACTAAAAATTAACAATTACAAAAACTTCAATGATTTGCAGAACCACTCAGGTGCATAAATCATTATGTTAACTCATAACCTGTCTGAAATGTTTTGCCTACATATATGTGAAGATTTATGTTTGGCATGAAATGCAGAAGTCATTAAAGATCAAAAGCAAGTCAGTGCATAATGTTTTACCGAATTTAGTTAGACAGACTGCATGGGAGAAAACTGCACTCTTTTCTGTGCTTGTTATATATGCAAATGCTTTTTATTAACTGTTAAAATCTGTGGGCTTTCCCCCTCCCTGCCTCCAAAGTTCTAAGGAAGTAGAAACTATGAGAGATCATGGGTTTACATTTGGATTTGAAAGAAAGTCTCTAGATCATGTCTGTTACTTTGATTAGAGCATCAGAAAAATTAACACAAATCACCACCAAGCATCTGGCTCATCAGAGACAGAAATTTGGGATTTACAACAGCAGTCTCACCTGGCTGTAAAATATCAGATTCAGGGAATTCATCGAAGTTGGAAGTATCATCAATACTTTTGATTTCTATAGGGATTGCAGCTGGTCTTTCCCTGCAAATACAAACAAGTGCCAGAGAAGTGAATAGTAGAAAGAGATACATTAAAATCCAGTTTTAACTTAGTTTTTTACAGTAACAACATGCCTTTAAAACACAAATGTTCCATGGAGTCCATCAGTGATGTATCTGACTTGCCTGTTCGCTGACACTGTGGGGAGATTTACTGGTTTCCTATCTGGCATTAGTATCTTCTTGACAAACATAATTTTCCCATTAACCGAAACAGCATTCCATGCTTATCTGCCAGATAGCTATTGCTGTGATCTTAGTTGTCACCAAGAACCACTGTGGTTCATTTCATAAACCCAGCTGAGCAGGACTTTACTTGCATTTAGAGCCATCAGATGTGTTACAATTCCAGTGCTCAGCAGCAGCCCGGACCTCATCCAAATACCTTTCAACTGTACTTCCTATTTCTGCCAATCAGTCATCAGTATCTCTCATCCAAAATGGGCTGGCTCTGACATGTTACTGCTTTATTAGCTCAACAGTTAGGGAGCCCTTTAAGAAGTCTTAAAGTGGCTTTCGAAATTGCTTAAGTGGCGTGTCCCATGAAAGCATTCCAACTGGAACACGGCACTGGGGGGGAAGTCATTAATTTACACCTGTAAACTTATTACAGTTGTAATTATTACAATTACAATTAAATACACTTCTGAGTGGAACACAGAAGCCACTTCACCAGGTTGCCAAATGTGGCATGAACAGATATGTTACTGCTCTTGCTGCTTATTAATACCTCCCATGCTGAGAAGAATTAAACGAGGCTTTCTGCACTAGAGGAAACGAGAAGTATAAGAACTGTACAATCTCATGGCCTCAGCATGTATTTTCACGTAGAAAATTCAGTATTACTGAAAAAACCAGACTACCTCAAACCTTAAGGAGAACTGAACAGTAGCCACCATTTCAACTGAAAGGATCTGTGGGGTCACCAAATTCTGCTCTAAAGCTGTTATCACTTTGGGTATGTGCAGCTGTAGCTCAGCATCTGCAGGCGCAAGCTCAGGCTGGAACTGGCACAGCTGCCTCGGCCATACCCTCTACCCAGGCTTGGCCCAGCAGAATTTGGCCAAAGAGGTGAGTCAGTGCCTCTGCCCAGTGCTCTGTAAACATACCGGTTCATTCGGGTGTAGTATCTGCAGCATGCAATAAAGACATGCCCTGTATTTTCCTCTCACTTGCTGCCTCTCGCCTCTTCATTCATCTATTTTCCCTGCATTTCTGGAATAGAGTTTGCTTTTCTTGTGTTCCTATTACAAAAAAAGTTAATTATAGCGATAGCTGCAGAGCCCATTACTACCGGAAGAGGAGCTCTCTGCTGACATCAGAGCATACATCAGGAATAACACAGCCACCCTACCACAGTTTATTTCCATCCTGGGCACTCTTTGGCAGTCTGAGGCATCTCAAGACATTTAAGTTCTGACCAGATCTGTGAATATCAGCAAGGCCTGAAAATCTTTGCTGTCACCCACCTACTGCCAGTAGCTGCCTTTCAAAATGAAAGATAAATTGGAAATAATTATCCTTGACATTATAGTACATGAAATTCTTGCTTTCATGGCTTTTATTCTCTCTATAAAATGTGTGCATGTATCTATGCATACCTGATGTGTCCCCAGTCCACTCCCTCAAAAAATGGGTGACTTTTTATTTCTTCTACTCCATTACTACCAATTCTATTTTCGGAGTCGATACAAAACCTGAAGAAGTGGAAAAAATAAAGGGAAAGTTACAATCAATGCAAACAGAAGCAACAGCAAATAAAAGTGCTGTGGCATCCTGTATCAGGAATGTGAGGAAATCATTTCCAATTGTTCCATCACTTGGGGTAATGTAAAAGCAGCCTGTTGCATCTAGGAGAAGCAGAATACTGTTAGAGTCCCAAAACAAAAAGCTACGATGACAGCATCCTACACTCCTGCATCCCCATCTTTAAGGTTTGTGAGAATGTCCTGGGTTCAGCAGTAGCAGTCATTTTTTCTTCTTCTTAGCAACTGGTGCAGTGCTGTGTTTCTAACTTTCGGTCTGGGAACAGTACTGATAATACCGATGTTTGTAGCTACTGCTTAG
>WYDI02026676.1:17248-63648 GCA_009867235.2 Psittacus erithacus | reverse complement strand
ACTGGACTGTTCTTATCTCAACCCATGGGAGTTACATTCTTTCGATTCTCCTCCCCATCCCTCCGGGAGTGGGGGGAGAAAGAACGGGGGGGAGTGATCGAACGGCTGTGTGGTTCTGAGTTACGGCTGGGCTTAAACCATGACACTAACCCATGTTCAGTTCAGTTTCTAAATTCCATTGGAGCTGATTAAAACATTTTTTGTGTTTATTACTATTTGGTAACCAATGGCTTGCTCACAATTTCTTCTGCCTAATTAGTTGCCAAATGAAAGACTGATTCCATACCCTTAATTCCCTTTGAATATGAACTAAATTAATTAAATTATTTGTCAATGTTTTTCTCTTAACACATGATGAAATGTGGTTTGATCTTAATGTTCAAGATGTATAAAATGGCAGAGACAGGCCTTCAGCTGCTGCAAACTGGCACAGATTCACTTATTTCAATAAAGAGTTTTTGGAATTTTCAGCAGATTGCAGCTGGGCTTATAGCTAGAGTTGACCTATTCCATCTGTGGTCTGCTTCTCAGTTGCCTTACGCTGAAAATCGAGTGCTCCTAAATAGTTGCTCACTCTGGAAATATCAAGTGTGTGAGTGAGAAGTTTCTCTTGTGTTTTGAGTGGGAATTTCTGACTAATGATTTCAGCCTTGTGCTTGGTCACTCCACTTCTTCATTATTGTCTCCCTCCTATTTAGCATATTTGCTTCCATGATAGTATTTCTTCTGCTTTGTTGCTGGTCTTGTTTCTCCTGACTTCTTGTCATTCTCTTGAAAATGGTATCTGACAGTTCACTGCCTGTTACTGAATCATTCCAGCTATTCTATCATCCAGCTGATGGTCTGAGTATTAACAATCACTATAACCTTTACAAAAATGTATTAAATAATAAGTAAACCTGTTAAACAATGACTTGAAAGAGATTACTCTTATCAGTTTGTTGAGGATTTTTTTAAGCAGTGCTCTTAACTAGTGATTAAATACGCTTAAAATATCTTTCTAAATAAGTACACATGTATGTAGAAAGATAGTGCTCTGCATTTCTGGGTCTACACTCAGTAAAGCATGATGACACATTGTAAATGTAGTCAGTGCAGGAAGTCTGGCACTATTAAGTGTTTTCCTAAAACTGGATATAGGATTGGACTGGATGAAAAACAAAGCAATGACATATATAAAGCTGTGACTCCTTTGGTTTGTAAGCAAGATAGAATACAGCCCTAATGTCCCTAATGTTTTGTGAAATAAACATATATAAAGTAATCTTGAATTCAACAGTCACTGTCAGGTGCAGCCACGGCATTACCTGAGAAAGTACAGGGTAATTTCAGTTTTCTAACAGCGTTGTTTGTGCCAGCTGGTATTTTATTTTTCTTAGTGCTGCACCATGGCAGGAAAATATGAACCCAAATCTGTAGCATCTAAATCTACCTCCAGGGACTCCTGTGCCAGACTGTCTGAAGATCTTCAGAAGTATCTTTTTTTTTTTAGTGCTGGAATGTTCATATTCATTAACATAACTGGGACAAATGAAAGAGGGGGAAATGCTGAAATAACTGGATTAATTCTGCATAGAATTGTAAGAATTCATGGGGAAAAAGACCCAGGGCAATTGTAAGGGATTTCAACAGTAACAAAGAAAAGTGAAGGTTACTGCAGATCAGAGAAGATGAATGCCTTGGCCATGGTTTGGGAGAGACAAAGGAAGAAAGAAAGAAATCAGGCTTGATTCTTATCCCATGCTACTTGATCATGCTTTGACTCAGGTTTTTGCGTGCACTGTCCTTAGCAATCCTTGGCTGACTTTCCAGAATGTCCACACTTTTTCTGGGGTCACACTGGCCTGCGGCCGCCTTGAAGTCAGGAAAGATGACTGAGTCACTCTGCTTTTTTGCTTTTTTTTCCCTTCCCAGTGCCAGCAAAGGTTTATCTGACCCGAGCACCTGGTCCTCACTGAACCTGAATTAAACATGGCTGTGTCACTCTGGTATACAATCAGTAATCATTACCTATCTCATAAGCTATGTCACAGGCTAAACCAGAAGTTAACTTCTAGCACCGTTATATGCAACAAGGAACTCATTTAACGTCATGGCTTTTATTTTAAGTCAAAATATTGGAATAAAATGGTACAGAGTACCTTCCAGGAGCTGTATGCTCAGACACTGCACAGCAGAAGTCCAAGTTGATTCTGTGTGGCTCTTTATGGCAGGATATTTTCACATCAATCTGCAGGCAAGCTGGAATATGAATCTGAAGTTTGCTTCCCACTAGCAGACTCATTTATACTGATTTTGATTCGTTTAGACTGATCATGGAAACAAATCACAATATAAAAGATCTGTGTCTTCTCTCAGGTCTTGCCTATACTTCTGCTTCTTATAGCCTGACGCAAGTGCAACTGCTCTACTCTTCTTTCATGTCCTGAACTATATAGGCATCACTAAGCATGGAAAGGGGACTATCTCATGTTGGACCTATTGTTATGAGGGGTGAAGACTGTATTATGGGGCATGGAAGAACCCAAATTAAAAACATGCTACAGAATATCAGGAGTCTTACTGTCATGGTTTAAGCCCAACCAGCAGATCAGAACCCAGGACACTTACTCAGTGTATTGGTACAATTATCTACCTTAAATGGAGAAAGCTGTGCAAAGATGGGATTTGCACTGAATCAGATCACAGGCGGCAGTATTTTTCTGAGTTGATGTCGCTAGCACAAATATCCTAGAATCTAGCAAACAAAAGGCTGAAAAAATGTAAATTTTTAATGTAAATTTATAAGGAATATGTGAGTGTATGGACTACGTGGGGATTATTCTGGTTGTAGATTGGCAGGGGGCATGAATTGGGATCATGTGTTCCGTTACAGTTTCCCTGTGGCAATGTCCCTCTCCTTTTATTCCTATGTAGACAGGTAATACCACTGGCATAACTATTTCTTCCTGCAAGTGCAGCACAGCCTTGCAGCTGAAATGTGTCTCTATTTTCTGCATGCACAGCAGCCACTCAGTCAGGTGTGCAGCTCATCACATTTGTATTCATGCTATGGGTTGTAAGCACAAAAAACACCAGAGTAAACTGTTCAGGTGTCACCTGTGCCCATAAAATGATGGTCACCCTTTGAAAAAAAACTCATGGAAAGCAGGGTATGTGCAGAAAGCCATTTCATTGATGGATGTTAGCTGCAGGGGGAGGATAAAACAGGCCCTTACCTATAACTGCTTAGGGTAATCTTTCCTGTAAGTGAAACATCTACTGTAATCGCACAAAGACTTGAACACTATGAAGGCAAAATCAAATGCTAGCAGACAAGTTGTCCTGCAGTTTGTTAGGGTTCCTTCCCAGGAGGTCTACATTCAATTATATTTTTCAGTGGTGTGCCAAAAGAGCTTCACAGTTAAGCCAGCTGAGCTTGCATTCGGATTTTCTACTTCAAGTTACAAACGTCTTGCCTTGCAAAGCTTTCCAGATGACCTGAGTGACATGCCAACAGTACTAAAGCTAATTGAATATGTATCTCATTTTTCATTTTTGCAGCTTTACGGACCATTTCCTCATTAAAAAAGGTGAGTGTTTGCACAGAAGCAGACAAGAGAATTAAGCAGCAGGAAAATCTCTATGACAAGTTGTTGTCTCTTTCTTTTGTTTTTGAGTTTGGCAGCTGGATACTTCTGTTAACTCATATTTATCTCGCCTAACATAATAATTGGGAAATTACTACTTTGCTTTGGAAGAAATATCCTGTAGTTGAATGCAAGAAACTATTTGCCTCAAGGCTGTGCTCTGTTCTGTGTTTATAGTGCCATATATATCCCTATAGAATTTGAAGAGAGATCTGTAATGATCATCAGTAAAGCACAGCTTTGCAAGGACTGAGGAGGGTAAAAATTTCAGATAATCCATGATATAAAGAGGCTTTCTATACTAATTAATCAATGCACGTGCCTTAGCTTCTGGCATTCAGTGCTGTTTGAGCTCTCGACGAGGGGTGTCATTTTGCATGACACAATTTCTTTCCACTAAAGAAAAAAATCACGCACATTTAGGAAGTCAACTTCAGAGTTTTTCTTGTGCATCACAGAAGGACACCAAATATTAGCATTATGCTCAATGTTCCTTTGCAATTCATAATCCCTTGAGCCATTCTGCTCATACAAACAGCTGTAGGGAGAGCATACACAAGACCAGGTACACATTGGATTTGGGCAGAGGTACTGCATAGGACTAAACATTAAATAAGTGTATTGAGGTAGAGCAATATTGGTGTTCAATAAAGTTTATTGAAGTAGAAAATAAGCAAAGTCTCAGCATTTTTTTTTTAAATTACCCTGAGTGCTAGCTAACTCCTGGACAAAACACGCAATATCTGCTCCCAGGTCTCATTTCCCTGTTCTCATAGATCTTTTATGCTCCAAGTGACATTTTTAGCATTTTCTTCCTGAAAAGTAAATTCTTTTTTTTAAGAAAAAAAGGGGTGAAAAAAAAAGTATTATTGGCGTAATACTAAATGCCATGTATGAGGAACCGAACTTTCTGTTGTACTGAATTATACAAATGCCCCAAAGGAATCAGTGTCCTCTTTATTGAATGGTCTTATTGTATTTTCAAGGAGAAATGCTTTGATGCATGAAGAACTTGTTTTCTGACTGTGCTCCCCTGACTCAGTATTGACTCAGTATACACATATTTGGAGATATTGAATGAATAGAAGCATGATCAAAGAGGAGGGAATGATCTAAGACTCCCCTAAGTAGAAGATTAGGTCTTTGAAGTGACCAAGAGTGCTAAAAGGTGTGTGTGGTGAGTTCAAAAGAGCAGGTGTGCCCAGTGCCTTTGATAGGAAAGACAGTGAAAATGCTAGTTCTCATTCTGCCACCACCTTGCATTTCTGGTCAGTGAAGAAGCTGAGCAAAACAACCTGACAGCATTCCTGTCACAATGCTGTAGTCAACTAGATGTTTCTGATTTTGACAAAAAAATCCCTTGGCCAGAGGCTCTAAGCTCCTCCAGATCTATAGGCATGCTTCTTCCTGGTCTTAAAGCAGCTATGACAGGAATTGGGTACGCCTGGCCAAAAGTAAGGTCATTATTCTGTCTCATTGCACCAAGAAGCAGGGGCAGCTGTGTCTGGGATGCCCTTCTGAGTGTCAGTGCACAGAGTCCCAGAAGAAAGTTCATGGCTGACTACGAACCCCACCTCCAGAAGCTGCTTTTCTAAGGAGTGTCTGGTGGAGGCCAACCCTATTACTGCTCAGAGGGGACCATTCAGGTAAGTACAGGGTGGCTTACTAGTATGAAGTTAAGTGTGAAGGTCTAGTCATTCTCTAGTCCCTTTCTTAATGATTTGTTTGTGCATCAGCGCCAGTGGTGGCATTGATGATAAAAATACAATGATAAATATACAATGGTAAAATTTTATATTACCTGCAACTACGATGACAGAAAAGGATCACAGAACATTTTACTTTGACTCCTTTCAGGCCTTCAAGAGTTTGTAGATAATGGAAATCAGAGTTGGCTGAACTGTTTTTTCTGGCCCTGCCAAAGTGATGACTGCTGAGCTCAGCCTTCCTCAGTGTAATGTTATATTAAAAACTAGATAAATAGTTGATTCCTGGAAATCACTGTCAACATTACACATTTAGGCAGGTCAAACACTGAGTATTCATGACTAAACAGCGTCATCTGAGAAATATGCTAATTGTTTCATTTGTTCTGTATTTTCTTGTGGTTGAAGACACACAGACATGCTATTTAAGTGAGTCCATCAATCAACCTCCACAATCCAAGAGACACATTTTTAGACTGAATGCTTACATTTGATGAAACATATTGAGTGAAGACCAGTATGTGCTGATCTGGATATATCACTGAGTATGTACCAAAATCTATCTGTCAGTTACAAAAGAAAAGATCCTTATAACTATTGCAGTACTATTGCCAAAGGAGATAAAAGGGTCATGTCAAATTCCAAGTAACTTCTGGGCAGACTCAGATGACTTTTTGGCATCTAATTTGGGTTTCACCCTGTTTAAAACAGTAAACATGTGGTGGGACTTTCTGGAAATCAGCTGGACTGTGTTATTTCTTAAGTATTTGATCTGCAAGCAGGATCTGTGTCCACAGTTGGGAGGTGTTCCTGTCAGCTCACACAGATGACTCGCAGATCCTACTTTTATTCCCCTTCTTCACTCCCCACTGCATGCAAAACTCTTTAAGGTAGATGTTGCAGTCTGGGACCAAGAACTAAGCTGTTCCACATTCTCTTTCTTTTTTACATCTTTTCTAAAAATAAAGAGGTGTTTTGCTGAAAACCTGCAGACTTCTCTTTCGTACAGTGTTCAGGAGGTACTTGTACCTGTAGTGACAGTAAAAATGCTCCCTCTTCAAAGCAAAACTCTCAAGTTGTCTAGTGAAGCTTCTGGGACCTGAGGCTTTTTCTATGATTTGCTAAGTGGGTTTTGATTTTAGAACAACTGAAAATCTGCCTATGATTGCCATGACAGGGCTGGGAGCAGAAATATTCTTAAGAAAAACCCTGCATCTTTGACTTGGTATTTGTACAGTAATGAAAACATCAGAAAAGATGTAGCATTGGTGTAGGTAAGACTAGGTTAGGATTCAGAAACCTCGGTCTTCTCAACCATTCTTGTTTCCCAGTGTTACTCTTCTGAGGGATAAAAAGCCCTACTGATCAGCTGCTGATATGGAAGGAAAATATTTGTGTGGCAGGGCCAGGATGGATAGTGCTCAAGTGCCAGGATAAGTGATTCGCATGTTTAAGTGAGCATGGGGAGGAGGAAAGACAGGTCACCATGCACTGGCAGTGAGGCATACAGGAGAGGAAGCTTCGAATTTTGCATTGCCAAATAATGTATGCATGCGGCAGCTTCTCTCTTTGCTTTTGATATTTTGTGCCAGAACCTTCCTTTCCCTATCCTTCAAGGACATGCATTTCATACATACATTTCATGCAATATGTTCTAGGACTATCTGTAGGGTATTTGAGCCACTCTGCCTTCCATATAAAGAAGTCTGGCTCTGCTCAGTGGTGAACATGGATAGCCACGCTGCAAGCCTGAGCCTGAGGAATCTGTGCTGTGGACATGAGAATGGACGTGTCTGGTGCCAGCCAAAGGCTGTCACATGATGGCACAGAAAAGAATAGATGAGAATGTCCTCTGGCAGGTGAAAGAATAGTTTTTACCTTGGCAAACCATGCAGCTTGTCAGGGCACACTGTGAGTTCTTATTCAGCTGGAGGCAAGAGCTGTTGGGAGAAGTAATATCATGTAGTATAGCAACTAGTTTCTTTGGAGGAAAAAAAAAAGGACAATATTTTGGCACCAGTATCTGTTCATCAGATATGACAAGAAGTATCAAAATCCAAGCTAGAAAATCTTGTTCTCAAGGGCTGCATGAAACTGGTTATGCCTTGCTGATGCAGAGTAAAATGATTGAATCCTGAGGAATTTTCATTAGACATACTTCACCAGCCTTACCTTCCCCTCTTATTACCTGAGAAATTCAAGGCACTAAATGTGGGTCTAGGCAAAAATACTTAATTTATTAATATGCAGAGACTTTGAAAAATGTTTAGACTGGAAGCTCTTCAAAGCACTCAGTTGTTTAATGCTTAACTAGATGGCATGTGTCACTTACAGCCCTTTAAAAGCAAGAACCGTGTTTGAAAACATACATTGTGCATTAGCTACAAGCTTGAAGTTCAAGCACAGGAGGATAACCACTGCATGAAAAAGAGGGGCTACATTTTCAGGCAATGCTGGAGCACAACTGGAAAGGAGGAAGGCAAACCAATCTTTTCTTTAGCAGGTGTAAGTTGCAATAATCACTGTAATACTGTCATGATCCAGATACTTTAGATGAGATAATTTCTTTTCTCCTGCTGGTACTGTCAAACTGCAAGCATTTCAATATGTGACCTTGATTTCATTGTACCTTAGCAAGGTGTATGAGTGCTGTGAGGAATATTTAGCATCCTTTAAAGTCATCTAGTCAGAGCAACTTTCCCATGAACATCAGGAACATGTCATCAAAAAAAACCCCACACACAGAGCTGTAACTTTTCTGAGAATTGTTCTGATGGCCTCCTAACTCAAGTATGCTCAGCCTCTGCACACCAGGTACCTATAGGCAGATTTACTACTGAATGAATATTGTCTGTCAGAAATTATATATCCCTTACTTGTAGGAATATGGTGCCATCTAACATTATAGCTTCACCAGACACTCCTAATCATATTCTGAAGTCGGAGATCATGGGAAGAAGAGCTGTATATCCTGCTTCTTACAGAAGAAACACAGTGTTGCCCTTGTAAAAGGCACTCTAAAGGTTTTGGGGTAATATGCACCTGTTTGAGCTTAGATGCATACATTACATGGTGGAGTGTGCTCTTTTTCTATTCAGTGCTTCCCAGAGAACTGTAAAACCCCCAAAGACACTTGTATAACAACAATGGCTCCCAACATTTCTCTGACAATCAGATTTCTGCTCACAATACCGATTCCTAACTGAATGGAGCCAAAGCATGTGCAAACACTCCCACCTCTGTGGGACAGAGGTACAATGCATTGATGGATACCTTATCACTATGTTACCTGCCTGTGAGATGTTGGAATATTCTGCATCTTACCTCCATGCTTCCTAGTTTGGAGAAGTGAGAATTTTAATGAACAGATATACTGAAGTAGCACAAGGTACCAGAGACTCCTCTTTTCTCTTTGAACCACTTCAGTATTCAGAAAGCAGGCAGAAGCTGAGTTTTCTGTATAGTATCACCTATTTATGTAATGCAGAAATACTGCTAGTTCCTTTGGCTCATTTCAGTTTGTTTCTTAATCTATTGTATTCAGATATGGATATTTCATCCTGTGAAGGCACCAGTGCTGGAAATGTGAGTTAGGCTAGCACGTCCTTTTCACAGAGAAGTAAAAATAATGGAATACTGTAGAAAGAACTTAGCTTCTTGTCTCCATCTGATCTCTTCTGATTATGCCAGTACTGGGGAAGATGACGCAATTCATTTCATACTCAAACGCCCAGCCTCCCATCCATTTTTTCTGTCTGTTAAAGCAGTAAATCTTCATCACTCACTCTGCAGTCAGGTTAGGGTCAATTACAACTTTCTATTCATGTCTGTGCAGCCCTTTGAAAATATGAAGTTTTGCAAGTGCTGAGTGATTTCATAGTCCTTTTTATGAACACAGACTTTTCTGCTGGTTTATAAACATCATGTTTCTGTTTCTCACAGTGAATGAAATACAAAATTCTTCAGCAGCAGTGTGCGAAAAAAGAGACGCTACCACAAAAATACTAATGCTCAAAAATAAGTAGAGAGTTTATAAGATAGAGTAAAAGGACGTGCTTTTGAAGGTTTTGTATGTTTTAGCATGTGTCTTCCCCTAAAACAATTAAAATTCTATCCTGGATTGAACTTCTGAACACAGCACTTGTAAAACTTACTCTGTTTATGAAATTTGTTGAAAAAAGGTTATTTAGCTCACCTTACTCCTAATCTTTTGTTACTCAGCCAATATTGATCATCATATGTCTTTACAGAATCATGCTCTAGTAGTCTTATTTGTGAACAGACTTTTACCTTCAAGAGGACTGCAGTGACTATAAGTCCAGTTTGATTACCTGTCCTACCCAATTTAACCTCAGTCTATTGTCTTGAACTCACTCAGGGTCTTATTTCCCCTGGATCCTCACCTCTGTTCTAATTGTTTGAAATGCTGGAAGGCTGCTGTGTCATTTTCAAACAGGAGAATTAATGTATAATCAGAAAAACTTACCATCTTTCCTTTTTTCCCACCTGTGGGGAATTCAGTTGAAATTGGATCTGGATCTAAACCAGTATGTTTTTATTTTTACCCAACTACAAGGCTCTTAAAAATAAAAACATTAATCTTTAGTTCCCAGTAAATAAACTTAGCATGACAGGTCTGCTTAATGTATGTCAGAACACAGGTAAGAAATAGAAAGGCTTTGAGTACTAAATCAATAATGGCTTTTTCCTACCCAATAATCATAAGACAGGATGAAACATTAAGTATCCTTTTCAGGGCCAGATAGGATTCATTCTGCACATCATCCATTTTTTACCTCACATAAAAAAATCATTGCACTAGACAGATGCAGAATGCTTACAGGCACTCCAGCCTACAAAAATGAAATCACAATAACATACCTAATAATTTTAAAGTTATTAGAACAGTTAGAATAAAAATTAGCCATAAACACAGACAAATTTATTTGTGTGGTAGCGGACATAGAGAGGTGGAAACGCATAATTGATGAATCCACAAAAACCCTGCTAAGTTGTGAGTCGGGTTTTGGAGACAACTGCTTTAAAGAAGCAGACTCCTATTCCCAACTCTAAACTTTCCATCTTTGAACAAGTATTTTTTTGCTTTAAAAAGTGTTAACAGGCTCATGACTAGAAAGGTCTGGAATGATTTTAGATCTCTCAATGCTTTTTTGCATAATTCTCCCTGAATTGCTGGAGTTCCAAAATGAAACAAGTTTGAAAACTAGTATCAGTTAAATCAAGGCAAAAACTAGGTAAAATCTTCTCCAGTAACATTAATAAACCACTCTTTGTTGATTTGACTTTTGGTTATTACAGACTAACAGATTCTGTTATATGAATCTGGCTTTATGGGGTTTTTTTGCTGAGGCTGAGCACATGCAATTTGAGGACAGTCTTGTCAGCCTTTGTTTATTGTAGGGAAAGCACTTGAAATTCTCAGTGGCCATTTGCAGGCCTAAGTGTCCACCTTATCATACCATCTATGCTTACATCAACCCTTCAAAGTAAATCTGAGATATCTGAGCTACCATTATACAGATAAGGTTGGATGTGTGAATCTGTACCTAAACAGCATGGGGCTCAGTGTGGGTTAATTTGCCTGTTCAGAAGGAGGCTAAATGAAACCAGTCTGAAGTTTGTGCTGCTTTCAAGATCCACATGAGATGTTAATGAGCTGTTTGAGGCATGTCTGCACACTCACCAGATGTAGTGCAAAAGCAATCACACTAATAACTCTCCTAAAACTCTAGCTTAAAAGGTAGATTAACTTGAAAATGATCTGCAAAACTGCAGAGGGTCTTTGTGTCTCAGTTTTTCCACATGTACATAATCAGTAACGCATAACTATTATGTAAAGTAGTTCTAGACACACTATGTGCATGTATGAAATGGCTATTCAAGATCCTCATGAAACCTCATGAAGTTAAATGTGCTTTGTGAGTATCTACAGTACAGTTCAGATATCTCATTCTCCATCGCAACATTTTTATTTCACTTTTAGTTACTATGTAGTGGCAAGGATCAATAAGAACAATAAAAGGCAAATATGCTGGTACAGAATTCTTTAGGTTCTAAGTACTGAGGCAAGACAATTCATTCCCAACACATGCTAAACCCATTCAAATTAACAAAAGTTTGGAGATACATAATGTAACGACAGGGTCAAGCAAACTTCCAGATGCAAAATGAAACAAAACCTTTTTGGGCAGGAAAACCAAGTCAGACACCATGAATCTATACTACAAAGAATCTAGTGTACCACAGAAGCCTGACAAAGTAACGTTTGTATCTCCACTGACCAGAATAGGGAGGGAATAGAATAAAAGCAGATTTAGCATGTGCTTCATTTGCTGTTAATTGTTATTCCAACAAGTTAGAAGAATGAAAAACAGATAAAGCAAATTTCAGTTCTACCAGTTCTCTCATGTGTGCTTGGGTCTGCCTCCATCCAATTGCTTGGGAGGCACCCTAGGAGAAAATCCCAAGCTGACATCAGGAGACTGAGCTCTGATGGCTTTGTTTTCAGAACTCTGAATTATATTTCTGTAACAAAATGTTTAATCCTTTACCTGATAGAAAAAAAATTAAAAAATTTCCACCTTAAGGTCAAGTATAAAGTATTGCTTGAAACTGACTCATGCCAAATGGTCTGTTCAATTACGAACAACATGCGTACTCCGCAGAGTGCCAAAGTGTACTGCAGGGCTCTCAAGACCTTTGATTTAACCTGGGATTGGAAAATTTCTGGCCATTGCTATCCTGCCTCTTTGTAAAATAGAGATTATAACTCTGACAGCGGTGATACCTGGGTCAGATACCTTTCCATAGCCAACAGGCCCATGAAATACAGAGAATGGCTTTCAAACAAGGTGGGGAAGATCAGAGAGGTGGGCTACCCAAACAGACATTTTCTCATCTCTGAACTACTACCACTCTTGAATTCTGTCCCTACTGCAATTCACTAACCAAACTGGAGACTAGTGAAAAAGCCAGTGTCTGATTTCCTGACCCCAGATGTGCCATGGGTCAAGCTCTCCAATGTTGATATCACTGTCACTTGATAATAGGACTATTATTTATTCCAGTGGGTATTGTTGAAATTTTTCCCCAAAGTGACAGGATACTGGAATTGTAACTTGGTGTCTAAAAATGAAAGGGTCAGGTGTCATGGGACATGAGTATAAATGCATTAAAGTTTGGACATTCTTGTTTACAGACTACAAAAGAGTTAAGATCTGGAATCCAATGGGCTTTCCACTCCAGTCCCAACTCAACTACTAGATATTAAAAATATGAAAACAACAGACCATATTAAATCTGCCGAAAATAATGCTTTGTCCTAAATCAGTATGTAACTTTTTTGACCTGTTCCTTTCTTCACCAAAGTACATGGAAGTTTTGCCATTGATTTCAGTGGCAGCTAGATCAAGCCCTTTGAGATGAAATTTGTCATTACATGCAAACCCTGCCACAAAGGGTAAGTGCACTTTCATCCTTTGATTGTTGAAAATCCATACTTTATTTGATGATTGTCTTTTAACAAAATCACTCTTCCGAGACCTTGCAGAGATGCATGTACATTTCTAATGTTACTAAGAGCCTCAAAGGGCAGGTAAATTGGCTGTGTTTCTTTTTTAAACCACTTCCATTTCAATCTGAAAACAGACTGCATTTTGCAGTATAGAAGACAGTATAAGCTGACGTGATAAAGATAAGCTTTGTTACAAAGTTTTACTCTACATAGAATAAAGTGATAAAAAGGAAAAAAAAAATCCAAAATGAATGTATAGGAATCTTTCTGAAAAGACAGCAACTTTTCCTGTCTCTCTGGCATTTCCAGCATTTTAGCTGAAAATGTAATAGCACTGTTATTCTGTTTTAGCAATTTCTTTCAAATAGATTTTTGATCTTTGGGGAAAAAAGAGAGAAGCAGTCTTTTCTAAAGAAAATCAGTAAAGTCACAAACTTGGCTTGTATTAGAATTCATAAAAGGTTTTCACCTCTAGATTTGTGTTTGCAAAATGCAACTGATGACTAAAACTTGGGAGGGCTTTGTAAAAACTCACTATAGAAACAATGTATTTGTATACACAGATATTGCTTGTTCTATCACTGTGTTTGTTCTTTATTTGCTATCTGGAAATGTCTATGATGTGATCTCAGTCTCCAATAGCAAATGTAAGCACAACCATGAAGCCAAGGTCTAGAAGGCACCATTAAGAAATATTTTTCATAATGACCCTCCCTCTTGTGCTCTTCTTCAAACAGAAGTTCTAGCAATTATCTACCTGTACCACGTGCTCATAATATTCATCACACTGACTTCTGTTTAATTTGAAACTCCTTTTAAAAGTACAGTTTTGTTATAACTCATTCCCCCCCCATTTCAATAACATCCATGAGTAACACCAAATGATAACCCTCAACAAGCATTTTATTCACTCATTTTCCTTTTTCCTTTTCCAGAAAGTATTCAGAAGGGAATAAGTACATTTATTTTTTCAAATTGTTCATACAAGTCTGACAGTCTTCATCTGGTAATCATTCATGAACTCTTAATCACCTCTGTGTTTAAGAACAAAACAAAAAGAAAAAATAGAACTGTCCACTGCCTGTCTTTTCTATCACAGCATGGGACAACTGAAAAGAGAAGGTGGATTTGTATTTTTAAGATATTATTTCAGTACCAAAATAACTCTGAGATCATTCTATGGGAAGAATGAAACATCTTTTGGTATGGGCATACCAGAGCAATCTGTGGCTATTTCTGCTCCTAGCCATTATTCCTCTGTGTCTTCCTGGGGCCCTCAATAAACCATCTATGTCTAGCAATGCTGGGCTGACATCTTACACCCACTGTCCATCCCTCTTCTCCAGCTGGAGGTACAGCCCTCACAGGCCTGCAGCTAAACAGTATGATATGAGCACTTCCAAATCAGTCTCAAATGATGTTATTTGCCCCATCTCATACTCAAGTTAATTAAGTCAACCCTGAGTGGTTTTGCCTGCAATAGATTAGAGATCCCTCTTATGATCCTTTCTTTGCTGTCAGTGCTGGGAGGATAACCCCTGACAGAGGTCAGAGACAAACAGCAAAGGAGCAGTATTGTTTTCAGATGGCAAAAGGTTTGGAAAATGAACGTCTGCATGTGGCTTTGTGGACACTCTGGGAACACTTAGATGAACAGTGGGAGGACTTTGGAGAGCGATTGTTGACAAACAGTGCAAAATTAGGCCCAGTACAGAAGAGGTATGTGAAAAATGCTAACTTTTTTGTAAAGCATTGTGTGCCCTTGAAATAGAGTATCCTATAGAGGCTATTAAGCAGTATGTGAGCCATAAATCTCTTTGTACTCTTTCAATAAAATAATAATACATTCATAGAGGCAGGGTCAGGGGATTTTGAGTATTCTAAAATGTCTAAAAGTGTGGTATTCTTTTCATGCAAGTCTCACATTTGGTACTGACAGGGGAAGAATTTGATGTGTGCTGTTAACAACCCACCATGCCCTATCTTTCATTCCAAAAGAGCAAAACTGTTTCTTTTGCTGCTCAGAATACATAAATGTCTGAGCTGTTCCCACATGTTTCCCCTATAGAGAAGTACAGTATACTAAGTAGTACCACCAGGAGGCAAAATGCATTTTGGGACTGCTCTCACTGTGCTCACAAGAAACTGAGCAGAATGTGCAATGGGATCAAATTATGAATGCAATCTGCCGTGTGCACATTATAACAACAATAACCTCCTGCCCCATATTGGCTTCAGTGTAAAACGAATATGAGAGATTTTAAACTGGCTTTGTATTTCAGGGAAATATGTAGCAATTTATAAATCTGTTTTGAAATGATGTGGAGAAGAACCTTCATCCTACCAAGGTGCTTTGGGTAGTTTCAGCTGTGTTTCTCTTTCAATATTTTTTCCTGTCACAAGCCTGCAAATTCAGAATAATGGAGTTGGAAAAATACATTTGGCGAATGCACTGGCAAATACGCAAGCAAGCCTATATGAGCCTTTTGTGGATTGTGTCACTTTCTCTGTATCAAAATACAGTGGGAAAATTAAACAGCTTTTGGATTTGTTTTAGGCTGAATTATAAGTGCCGAGGTGCTTGCTTGTGCTCTGAGAACGTTTGTAAGCACATCACCAGCTCAACTTGAATTGCTGTAGATATTTCAACAGAATCTATCCAAGCTCAGTAAACATTTCACAAATAACAAATAACTTCACCTTTGAAAGAAAAAATAATCCATATTCCCTGCAGTATGTATGCTAGGATACTTCTACAAATGAGACAAATATTTACTAGTTTTGTCATTTAAACTGCCATCTGTTTAAAAAATGGCACTGCAAATCTATTGTTGCTTTTATATTTCCTTGGACCTGTCTTAAATTATTTAACTAGTTATTAAAACCACCCAGAAGGTCTGACCAACACCCTGCTTAATATACTTCCATCATCAAATCAGGTGTCATTAGCAGCTGTGCAGGATTTCCCTACAGTTTTGCACACATTTCAATCAGATAACTCGCCATTTCTTCCTGCCTGAAGGGATCAATAAGGGAAGAAAACAACAGAAAAGCCAGACCCAAATGCAACTAATTCCTGAGGAAGCTGTTAGTTAAATCTTCATTTTGCAAAGTAATCTCATGGTCACAGACTGATTTACAGATGCTAATTGTTTTTCAGGTTGCTGCAGTCGTATCTTGGATACATTATAGCTTACAGGAACCAATAAAGACACATTTATGCCAATACATCCTGAAACTGCATTCTGTAGTTTAAAGGCTTGTGGCAGGGTACAGAAAGCAGTGCCATTTCTTTCACTGCTTCTAAACCTTTTCCATGAAACCACAAATAAGGCTGACCAGCCTGAATCAAAGAACTGAATATACTCCTTGGCTCTCCCTAAGTTGCAATATAGGTAATAAAAATGTATACTGTGATCTATTGCATGGCATGTTTAGTTCATTAAAGACCCTTCTGCTGCTACAGGGATATTTTTAGACTAATATTCTGAGCTAGAATCTGGAAACAATTAATGCTATGCATGTTGTTCAGCTTTTCATAGGCTGCTACATTTCAGCGATACAATCTCAAGTGAAACTGTATGCTGAGGAGCTAAGGTAAGAAAAAAGACAGGTACAGCATTGTAAGGAACAAAATATAGTGTAGTTTGACAGCCTAGAAGGTGACTTTTTCCAAACCATTGAATATCAGGTTCATAGCCTGAAATGAAGTTCAGCGAGATTCATTACAGTTCCTTCTGTCACTAGAGTATTAAAACCCCAAATGCATCATTAACTCACAAGTGGGCTTTACCATTTGGCAATAAGGGATTGACATGACTCCAGTGACAAAACCATCTGCAAGAACACTATGGTCTTCTGCTGCTTAAAGACATAATTGCTTTTATATTAGGGATAAAAGAACTAATTTTGGTACATTTAGCAGCCTCTGTACATTTTATAATGAAGAAAGAGCTTCCTATATAAAAGACGTTGTCTGGATCTCCTTAGGGAATAGAGAACATGCTGCACTTCTCCTTGGAGGGTATAAAATATGGGAACAAGTAAGCTTACCCACTCTTGTTAACAAAAGCACAGATACAGAATGTGTAATATCTCAAAAGGTATGAATGTTGACCAACAATCATCTTAGCTTTCAGTTATATATCTATATCTATATGAGAAAGAGGTGAAACACACTAGTACAATGAGGCAAGTATTATTCCAGAATATGCCTTAGACATAGTAATCCTTACAGTAAGTTACCAAAACCCAAAGATAATACTTTTCAGGCTATTAATTGTGTGAAAAAGGGACAAGAGGATTTTAGAAGGTGTGGATAATTGTTATTTTTTTCTTATCTGGTTAAATCC
Source organism: Psittacus erithacus (assembly GCA_009867235.2). NCBI lineage: Eukaryota > Metazoa > Chordata > Aves > Psittaciformes > Psittacidae > Psittacus > Psittacus erithacus. The sequence goes on along the minus strand of WYDI02026676.1, from coordinate 46,427 downwards.
CCATTTTCCAGCCTGCCTAATTTACCTCACCTCATTACTTGATGACTTACAGTGTGGTTGTTTGATGTTATTTTTTAAGTGAGCCAGGAAGGCTACTTTGGCTCATCAAAGCACCATCTTTGTCAGTACAAAATTGCCTATAAACTTCTGACAACCTCAAAAGAAGGCTGGAGAACTCACAAGCATTTCAGCTTGAATAATCTTACTACCTACCTTCTTTGCAGTACCGAACACCAAAGGCTCAGTTTGACATGCTGCAAAGGGTGCTGCTTCTCCCTCTTATTTTTCCAAGAAGTTCACTACCTCCCCCAGCCCCTATTAGGGGCTGCAACTCCTGTTAAAAGTCCGTAGCTGGTCCCTCCAGGACTTCCTGCTGCCACTTCGTTGAAGTGCAGAAAATAAACATGTAGTGCTGAGCCAGACTGGGAAGGAAGAGTATGGATCCCGGGGAGGGTGGGAGCTTGCTTAGGTTTGGGTCAGATAGAGGCACCCAGTTGACATGTGGTGCTTACTCATTTTGATACTGTAGGAGCTGAGGAACATTTCTAAAGACTTTGTTACAGAGTGTGTGCACGGATGTGTGTGTAATGGTGTGTACTATTGTTTCATTAATTCAATATGAGAAAATTTTGGTTCATAATTTGCAGGCAAATATACTCCTCTTAAACGCCTCCTATTAATAATGAATAAAAAAAATTATACTGTTGCATAATACATAGATTTCATAAAGCTGAGAGAATACTTGCATAGATAGATTTTGGTGAAATCTCCCTTTGGTGGAAGCCAAAAGGCTGGTGGCATAGTGCCCTTTTTCCCTCTGGCTTCCTGGGCTGGATGCATCTTCCTTTAGGATAGGGCAAAATTACAGTGAGTGAAGAGTGGCTATTTTTAGTGGTATACCTTTAATGAAAATTCAAGCTTATTGAAGAGTTTCTTTGACAACACCAGATTGCCAGAAGCTTTCTGACAGCCTCAAGAAGAAATCCACAGGCCCAGTTAATTTTGAACAACCTTTCGGCCCAGTGGCAGGATCTCTCCAACAATTATGGCTGCAGCAGTGAGAATACCTTCTGCAGATGTGTGGGATACACTGTGTGATAAAAAGGAAACCTTACAACTTTACTGCTATTCATTTATCACCTGTATGGTCATGGATACGATAACAACTGCAACATCAGTAGTAATTGCGACACATTTATTACTCCATTTGGGCACACTAGTTACAGACAGGGACTCAGTTCCTCTAGGCGCTTTACAAAGAGCAAAGCAATGATCGTGATTCAAGGACTTTACAATCCAAGTGGAAAACTAAGAGCAAAAGATGAAAATAGCAGATGTGAGTAGAAAAAGAGAGCACTGAAATGGTATCGATCAGAGGACTGAGCACAGCAGCAGCCTAAATTGTTGTCAAACTGAATAATTTAAATCAAAATACAGATCATGGAGGAGCTGATTCTCTTGTCTGCTGCAGTGTCTTTGAGCCTAACAAACTTAATGGCATTATTCTTCAAAGACACTAATGTAACAATACAACCAATTCTACTTTGTAAGAGAATGTGAATCTTTAACACTGCAAATGACAGAAGGACTTACAGACCAGACTAGGTTATTCTGTCCCATAAAGATACCTATCTAGCAGATGGAGTGAAATAAGCAGAGATATCGAAGACCACCTGCTCCTCTTCTCTGTAGGAAGTCTTTCCTCCTGTAAGAGGTAGGCTATGGTCTGCCTGGGAGCCTATTGAGTCACAAAAGTTTGCACCAAATCCATAGAAACAAAAACCGATTAATGCAGCTGTGTTTCTCCACAGCCCTGTGTGCTCAAGCCTGGTGGGAGAGGGATTAAAAATAAACAAACAAAACCATATTAAAAGAATTATAATACAAAACTGGGAAAGTATTACCTCATCAAAGCATGGCCACGCTTTGCGGGTCCCCTGACACATCCTGGGCCTCTGGCTGTAATCTTTTGATTGCCTCCTGTTTCATTTGCACAGAACTTGAAGCAACTGAGTATCTTCTCCAGGGAGAGCATTTCCCAAGGGCAATTGTGCAGCTTTTGTATCAAGGGCACAATGGTGTCATTCATCAGTGAGCTGAAAACTCCAGCATCTCATTTAGCCTGTGGACGCACTGCTTGAGTTGTAAATTCGAAGACGTGCACCTGGAACACAATGTTGCATTTATTTTGACAGCTTTGCTTTCATACTTGATTTGCAGAAATGTTCTGCTATATCAGAGGGCACCTGGAACATATTTTCCTTTTGCAAAAATAATACATAGTTAGTGGTAACTACCTTAATCAGCAGCTATTATATTGTCCCTGTGGAATCTTACTCCAATTTAGTCATGCTTTTGCAAAAGGTCACTGATGACATTTCTTTTAAAGTCTTCTCAGAGACAATGTTTTGTTGTTGTTTTCAGAAAATTTTTGGCTTACAGAAGGACAGTTCCTACCTTCCTACATTCAGCTGTTTTTTTTTTCTAAACAGCGAATAAAATACTTTTATGAAAGAAAAGGAAGAACTAATAGCTTTACTGAGTCAAAGACAGAAAGTAAGAGGGAACTTCCGAAGAAATGCAGGCCACTTTTTGCTATCAATTATTTATCCATTTTGCTACACACTCACAATGTCCTTGCTTATTCTAGTCTTTGTCAGTCTCCTTGTTCTGTGATAAGGTCTTTTAATTTTATTTCAGTGCAAGAACCAGTTATGCTGCCTTTTGCCTCCTCCTTCTGCATTCTTGACAGACATAGTTTTGTCTTTTTAATTCCCCAACACTTTTTCACTTCTTAACTTAGAAAAATTGTAAAGCTGTAGCACACAGTCACCCACTGACTTCAGAGTACTTGAAATAAGTCTTCGTAGTCAGGAAAGGTGGAAACTCGAGTCAGAAAGCCAGAATTCAATCAGTATGTGTGTCGTGCTTTATAGTCTTTGGCACATATCTAACCAATCTGAATTGAGATGACTGTTGATGTGTCTATTTCCTATATGACATTGAAGTGCTGTTCACAATGAAGCAACAGTCTTAAGCTAATATTTTTAATAGTGGAACCTCCTCCGGGGTCTTCTTTAGCTGTGTTTAAATCTCTGGTCAGCAAGACTCATTGAACACTTGATAATTTGCAATGGAACTGCTATAAATATGTTGAAAAATCCCACAGTGTCTGAGTGTGTTCAAAACTATCATTTAAGCAGACACCAATGTACGAATTTAGATGAAGCATTGCTGGTTTTTTAAAAGGCAATAAAAACAAATCTTGACTTTTGGGTTTTTCTTCCTGTTCTTGGAGGCATAAGCAGGAACAGACTCTTGGGTGCATAAAATATGCTGGAAATATTTACTCAGAATTAGTAAGACATTCAAAATAGTCGTTTTCTATTTATAAAGTTTTGTTAATTCTTAAGAAATGAGAGTGAGGAAGACCCCCAGTTTGTCTGTACAAGTAAGTCTGCTGCACGTATACTGAGGTACAGCTCAAAGACGCAGCCTACACCCTCATTTGCACTCTGCCACATTTGAAGAAATGGAAGTTATTGGATGTAGTGCTGCCACTGATCCCAAACACTTCAGTAGCAAATAGTAATTAAAATACTGCTATAGCTTAAAAGCTGCACATACACTTGTCAGATACATAAGAATGATTTTTTTTTTTTGCTTTGAATCTGAAGGGTAAGGCCTCTTAAAGCACTGTGACAGTGCCTGGTAATGACCACACACGTAGGTGGGTGTCAGGCTTTCCCAAAGGAAGGATATTCAAGAGCACAGTACAGCCAGAGAGAACAAACCATCTCACTCCAACAAGCACAGCTCAGGACAGAAAAGGTTACTTTAAAAAAAGACAAAAACTGAATTCAATTTCTTCACACCCTAAGCCTCCTCACAAGGATGAGGACTGCCTGAGGCAGCCCCTGGGTTTAGGAGCACTGACAATGTGAACCCAGGCACAGATGCACCCTGTAAGGCCAAACTTGACACAAAATACTTCAGCTGTTTCTCTCAGTTTAGCTCAATCAACAGGAGCTGCCACACACTTGGTACTGCATAGCCCCAGGTATTGAGACGTCTGTGGACACATCCTGTGGTCATTAGTATAAATTGAGCTGACCCTACACCCTCTGTAATACAGTAGGTGTGCCATTTTTTAAGTGTTTGTTGGTAAGGACAGAGGTCTGTTGGAAGATACTGGTGAGCAACAGGGCTTTCATGAAGCTGGTCTATTTTTGCATTACCAAGGTAAGCTCCCTGTTTTAGAAGTAGCAGTGCACGTGGCTGAGGGGTTTTCGTAGTGTGCATTATATGAGGTTGGAATCTGAGCATTACTTCTAAGTCTTAGTTTAACATTTTTATGAAGGAGCAACTTGTCAGAGGTGACTTGGAATTTTATGTGAGCTGTTTTTAGCTACCACAAAACTTGGAGGCCTTGAGAAAACGTAGGTTGTCTCTGATTTGCCTAATGAAGTAAGATAGAGTTGAGAGCAGTATTCAAAATTTCATTGTTGAAAACTTTTCTTTAAATCTTTAGCCACACATTTTTAGTTGAACTAGAGCCTATAAATATTACTGTGCTCCTCTGCCTATGCAGTCCTTGTGTAATGTGCAAAAATATTTCATTTTCTTACATCCTATTAAAAACAGAGTTTAAAAATTTGTAGCTAATGCCCACCTGAAGAAAACAAATACAATAAACAGTATCTAAAAGAGCAATATATTGTAGCTTCTGCAGTTAGCACACACTAATTCCAAAATGCAAAGATCAGGATGCCGTTTCCATCACAACAGCACCTCACAGGCTCCACTGAAAGAAAACCTGATATCATAGAATCATATTACACTTTAGGTTGTAAGGGACTGTAAAACTCATCTAGTTCCAAATCTCCTTGCCACAGGCAGGGACACCTTCCACTAGATCAGGTTGCTCTAAGCCTCTTCAACCTCCCTTGAATACTGCCAGGGATGCGGCAGCCACAGTTTCTCTGGGCAACCTTTTCTAGTGCCTCACCACCCTTACAGTGAAGAACTCCTTCCTAATACCTAATCAAAATCTACTCTCCTTCAGTTTAAAGGTATTCTGCCTTGTCCTGTATGGCTTACAACAAATGGTACTTCAAAGTAAATAGGAAGCTCTTGAGGGGTTTTTTTGTGCATATTTTGCCTCTCATTCCTTGGCACATGTAGGCCTGTGCTGAAATTGGGGTGCTACTGAACAGCAAGTTTCATAGACTCAGGTTTTTGTCTGAACATGAAAAATGACAGAGTAATCAAAAATCACTTAAGTCAAGTGCTGCAGAGGTGGATGATCGGAAATATTGTGGTATATGATCTTTTTCCGGCCATTTTCTGTGTGTACGACTGACTCGGAGGGTTCTGATCTTCCCCCACTTACAAAGGACAAAAGCCAAAAGGTAGACACCCTGGTGAAACTGTTGTCAGTGAGGAAAAAAACAGTTACCAAATTTTAATAGACCTCGACATTCAAATAAAAGCAAAGAAGAATCAATCCCTAAAAAGTTCACCTTAGATTTTGTACTGGAAAAAAGTGTTAATTGAATGGGACTATGTAAAGATGAAGCTGTGTGCACAGACTTGATTCTTTACAGCAGGATAAATTTTATCCTTGTATCTGATAAGATGTGCTGGTGCAATAGAAGTGGCATCCTTGCACCATTAACTGTTCTCTGCAAACACTGCAAGCAAGCTGGCATATAAAATATGAAAGGATGCTACTATGCAGATCCTACTTCAGCTAGGCCATGTAAAATCATCACACCAGGCTGTATCTGAGCATGTGTACTATTTTAATTGATGCCATGGGATATTAAACAAGACAGATCTGAAAAAATCATAAAACTTTTGATAAATTTTATATATACATAAGACAATCTGAAAGATTCTACTCTGCACTTTAAAAAGAAAACATGACAAATTACTGTGTTTTTTTTATTCTGCACCTGCTCACATAAAAGTGGAGCTGAAGTGAGTTGGGGCACATCTTTTTGATAGCCTCTTTCCTGCCCCGTGTGTCAAAAGTTGTAAAACATGAGAATATGGAGGGATTACTGCAAAAATAAAGGAAAAAAGGAAGGGAATGAAAAATTTCCACCCTGGTTTTTGATATTGGCCATGACTGCCTGTTTTTGCTGCAGTCATCAGAAACTTTCAAGATGGACTGATTCAGGATGTGCCTTTATGCTGCAAGATCTAATGGTTGCTTCCTTGTTTGGAGGTCTGTGAGCATAAAGCATGTCAACTGCAAGATACGAAGAGCAGTTGACTCAGCAGTGGAAAAGCATAGCTCAGAAAGCCCAGCCAAATGAAACTGATGAGGGGAGAAGGGGGTTTAATGTCTGAGGATAAATTTACATTCCTAAGTGTTGCCTTATTAATTCTTTTCTTGACTTGGAGAAGCTATTTGAAGTCACTCTTCAATTTTTTAATGCGAAAAATATTTTTGTTGCTACAAGATTATACAGAAAGACATGGCAAACTGCCTCAAAATCATCATATCCACACAGAATTGGCGAAAGGCCCAAATCCTTCCCTTAACTTTGCAAGTGAGAGTCTTCTCACAGCTCCCATTCCAGCTTCCTTCTAAGACAAAGCCTTGACCGCCAGAGACTTCTGGACCATTCACTGAAAAACGAAACAATGGGAAAACAGGATATCTTAAAGGACCACACTGCTGGAAAGAAAGAAAATAAATTCTGAGGATTTTCTCTCTTTCTTTGTTTTGTTTGTTTTACAATCGCAAAAGAACAGGTAAGACAATTAACAGCATGCGGGCAGAGAAATCCAAAGACAGCACTTTGGGTGGACAAGAGTAAAAGTTTGACTGCCTGCTCTCAAACAAGGGAGCAGCACTCACATCCTTGACAGAACCTTGATTTTAACAAGATATTTGATGTGGTCTGCCGCAGCATCCTTGTTGTCAAGATGGTAAGGTAGGAACTGGAGAGGTGGACCATAGCATGGGTGAAACACTGTTGAACTGCAGAACTCGGTGTGATTACTGGCCAAAAGCTGATTTGCAGCTGGTCACAAGCGGAGTTCCTCGGGGGACAATACCGGGTCCAATACAAAGCAGCATCTTAAAAGACACAGATGATGGGACTGAATGTACCTTCACCAAGTTGGTACATGACAACCAAAGCTGGAGGAAATGTAGATACTCCAACCTTATGAAGTTCAACAGTTCGAAGTGCAAGGTCCTACACCTGGGTCAGAGCAATCCCAGGCACAGCTATAGGTTGGGTGGAGAAGAGATTCAGAGCAGCCCTGTGGAAAAGGACTTGGGGGTGTTTCTCGATGAGAAAATGAACATGAGCTGGCTTCAGTGTGTGTCCGCAGCCCAGAAAGCCAACTGTACCCTGGGCTGCATCAAAAGGAGTGTGACCAGCAGGTCAAAGACGGTGATCCTGCCTCTCTACTCTGTTCTAGTGGGACCTCACTTGGAGTATTGTGTGCAGTTCCTGTGTCCTCAACATACAAAAGGACATGGAACTGTTGGAATAAGTCCAGAGGAGGGCCAAGAGAATGATCAGGGGACTGGAGCACCTGCTGTATGAAAAGAGGCTGAGAAAGTTAGGGCTGTTCAGCCTGGAGAACAGAAGGCTGCATGGAGACCTCATGGCAGTCTTCCAGTACCTGAAGGGGGCCTACAAGGATGCTAGGGAGGGACCCTTCATCAGGGGCTGTAGTGACAGGACAAGGGGTAAGGGGTTAAAATGTAAACAGGGGAAGTTTATATTGGATGTAAGGAAGAAGCTCTTTACTGTATGGGTGGTGAGGCACTGGCATGGGCTGCCCAGGGAAGTTGTGACTGCCCCATCCATGGCAGTGTTCAGGGCCGGGTTGGACAAAGCCTCGGGGTGGCATGGTTTAGTGTGAGGCGTCCCTGCCTGTGGCAGGGGGGTTGGAACTTGATGATCTTAAGGTCCTTTACAACCCTAACTATTCTATGATTCTATGAGGCTCTGCTGGAAATGCCCTTGGAATCCTGAAGGGCAGCAAGATGAGCACAAGACAGTATCATGCCCTTGCAGCCTCAAAGGCAAAGCATGTCCTGGGCTGCATTAGAAAGAATACAGCCAGTGGATCAAGGGTCATGCTTATTTCAATTTCATCAACACTTTTTAGGCTACTATGGTGTCCAGTTTTGCTCCTCCCAATTCAGGAGAAATGTTGGACAAACTAGAGAGGGTCCAATGGAAAGTTACTGAGATGGCTGGAGGATTGGAGAACTTGACATATGAAGAAAGATTAAAGGAACTTTAATCACTGATGTTACGACTAAAGTGTTTTACTTGCTTTCTTTTGACTTGAAAGTCAGGTTATATGCAAGAAAGATACATGAACCAGTGACACATTGCCATCCCACAGATATTTGCTTTAAAGTGCGATATTAAAGCATCATTTTCCCCACTTATTTCAACATTTGCTCTTTTAGACTTTTCTGCCTCTTCTTTATCATCTTGCCCTTCTGAATTAAAAAAAAAGAATAAAATAGTGTGCTGCTGGGCACTGGAGCTTCTTGCTATAAAAATGATTTTGATAAAGCAGTTGTGCTCAGACTTCACATTGGGATCAAGAAAGCAAGCACAGATTGCAAGGGAGGAAACACAGTTTTGATTAACAAAGACAGTATGAAATGTCATTAAACACATAATTATCCTTTAAGTAAAGATGCCTTGGAAAAAAGATGCTGGTAAACTAAGCACAGCTCTCAACATGTGTGCAGCTGCACTGTTTCCCACTGATTTTAAAAGAATTTCCTTAGGGCACATCAATTTCTGGTGAGCAAGAAAGCCAGATTTCTTTCAGAAAACTTCCAAAATGCAGCGAAAAGATCTTCGAAAGGCAAGTCAAAATACAAGGGAGAAAGAAGTGGTATGTCTTGTTTTAAAGCTGAATTTAAAGTTCTTTTGATATCTGCCAAACAGCATGTGTCCCATTCTTGCAAGAGTTTATGTTGGTAATGGGATCTCTCTCATGCACAAAAAATAAGCAGTATATAAAGCGTACGCAAAGTCACTAACCACTGATTACATTTGCTTTTCCTTTCTGTTTTAAGCTGCTGTGTCTGGGCCACTGTTGACCATGGCACCTCAATGTAGCAGAACAGAAAAAGCTTTACTTCCTTCCTAAAATATCATAGGTACTCTCATTACATTTCCTCACAGATTTCTTCCAAACACCAACCATACAGAGGCATAACAATTCCTGATTTTTGTGCAGTGCCATGTGGGCTTTTTGATTTAGCAACTGGGATTTCTTTTCTTGAGATGTAAAGCAGTTGCTCGCAATGCTCTTCAGCTATTTTATCATTACTATACAAAAGAGTATTAGCTGACAACAGACACTTCTTTCATTCACTTACTGCTCCAGCTTCATCACTTCAGCCATGCTTACTGTGAGGAAGGATAAAAGTTTGTGTCTCATACTGGCATTTGACTGTATTGAGTAAAATGCCCAAAAGGAGAATGTGTTTGACATTGCCAATGCCAGTAATAGTGTCCTGGTGATATGTCCTCCTTTTAAGGCTTCAAGTTTCCTTTGGGGGCTTAGGGAGGGAACCAAAACAAAAAATCCAAACCAAAGAGTCTCCCCAACCAATTTATTACTATCTGATGAGCGATTGGTTTCTGTATGTCTCTCTAATTTCAGACCTTCATACTCTTCAGGCAAATGCTTCTGAAAGCGACACACTATAGCTTCAGATGAATTGATGTAAAACCATACATTAACCATTTGTCACCATTTCTTTCTTCTTTTTCCTTTCTGAAGCTGCATGACTTCTGTATTTGTTGCAACCAAATTGTCCTCCCAGGTTCCTGCATTTGGGAGAACTGAGTGCAAGAAAGGCCGAGTGACATGTAGAACTTGTTTGCCTGTTGCTCTGTCATGTTATGAGACCTGCAGATATAGCTCACCTAGAGATCAGCCAAGTAAAATATTTTGTCAAGACCCACAACATGACCCATCTGTGTTCACCTGGATGATTTCACATTACACATGCCAAATAGTGAGCCAAATACTCAGCTGATCTACTTTACTGAAGTTAAGAGTGGGTTAACTAATCAGCATTATGCCATTTTTGCATCCTATTGGTTACTGTAGAGCTTAAATTTTGTTAAGTAACATTGTTGTATAGGTAAGTTGAACACGTGCAAACAAATGCAGTTAGCTACTGAATAGTTTTCATGTGGTCACAGAGGCTTTTGCCTGCACCTACCTATCTTGGGCCAGTTATGACGAACCATTCCTCAGTTCTGGATAAGTAGTTTGAGAAAAGCCTATAAATATAGTGTCTCTGCCAAATATCCAATAATGAGAAAATGTATTAATTTTTAAGATTAGTTTTTCCCCCTCTATTTCAAGCATAAGGAAAGCACTGAGTCACCACTCTGTCAAGTAATTTGTAATTTTTTTTTCAAGCAGGTGTGTAGCCTACACTTATACATTAAACAGTAATAAGAATGGTCTCCAGCCTGATTAATTTACCAGTGTGGATGCCTTAGCAGTTCTTCAACAAGCAACTCTACAGGATGCATGATTCATAGCCATTTAAGAATAATATTTGCTTTTGATATATTTTCTTTGATGTACTCAAGCTTAAGGAAGTTCAGTGATCAATCCAGTTGGACTCATCATTAAGTTTCCTTCTCCTCCTCCTACAGACCCTTATATAAAAGCAAAAAAAAAAAAAAAACAGAGAAAACCCATTCTCAGATGAAATAGAACTTGTACACATGGATTTTTTTTTTTGAAAAAAAAAAAAAAAAAGATAAAATAATACCAGGTTCTTATATTAATTGATCAATATAAAGTTTGAAATTTTACCAGTTAAGGAACTGACTCAGTTATAAGGTGGTAAAATTACTTGGTATAAAGTACTGGAGCTAGAATGCAGAGCCGGGGGAGCAGTTTAGGAAGGCTGAATCAGGCTCATGCTCAGTCCACAGGAATTACCTGTTGCTCTATGACTATTTTCCTTCCAGCTGTAGCCAGCATGCTATGCTATACTCAGGTACATTCCTGAATCGCAACTGTATTGCCTGTGGACAGAAGTCAGACACTTTTCTGAAGGGGTTCCGGTAAGGCCTCGCATGCTCAACATGCCAGGACATGTTGCCTAAAAAAGCTAAATTTAAATCCCATCACTGTACCAGCTTTGCAGCAAACAGATGGAAGAGAGCACCTCGGAGATGCTCTTCAGAGAGTTTCTAGAATTTTAATCCCCTTGATAATCAGTCCTGCTCCACAGCAGTTCTGGGGAACAATTATGAATCACATGCTGAGGAAGTTTTACTGATGCAGGGGTTTAAATAAAGCAAGCTGTTAAAGCCTTTTCTCGCTGTTGCCACTGCCAACTCAGCGACATTGGTAATAGCAAGGGTGGGAATGTATTTTTGTTTTTTTGGAAGACTTTTCTTAGAAAGGGCTTATATACAGCTGTAACTTCTTTTGAACTCTTTAGAAACATAATTACAGTAGCATAGATAAAATCTGAAATCGAAACATTTGTTTCCATTTTGCCTCATGAAATTCTTGCTCTGTGTCAGAACAGGAAGCCCAGTTATCTCTTCAGTCTGAGGGAAGAACATTTAAGGAAATTGAAAACTTATAGAGGTTTAATGGATAAACTTTTATAACATTTACAAGTACTAATTTCACAATGCTCTGTCAGCATCTGTTTGTTTAGAAAACAAAGTCATTTCAAAGAAAAGCTCAACCCAAATGCTCTAGATGGTCCTGGAAATGTGTTATTTGGGATTTGTCCTTGAGGAATGTTAATATTCATAGCTAAAGTTTCTCTAGTGGTTGTGTACGTTTTGATGTAATTCAAGTTGGATTGAGATATAGTTATTGGTTTTAGTAAGTCTAGATACATGATAATTTAAAGAGAATTTGAGAATTTAAAACATTTTTCACTGCCTTCAGTTCCACCTTTTTATTGATCTCATCACCTTGTCAAGTCTTGATTTTCTGTAACATGCTAAACCTATGGGAGATGTATACTTAAACAGATGATTTACAGACAGAAGAGCCTACGGGTGATGGAAGTACTAACTATATTAAGCATGCCATTCTCAGAAATTGCAGCGCCAAGGTCTGAAAGGGTTGTTTTATGTTGGTTGTTTTGTTTTGGGTTTTTGGTTTGTGGGGTTTTTTTGGTGTGTGTTTTCTTTTCTTTTTTTTTTTCTGATTTCTGATCTTCTCTCACTCGCAAGCATGTAGATGTTGCTCTGAACCTCCTGAGAAAAAAAGGCTGTCACCCAGCTGTTGAGTCATGTCTCCAGCCAATTGCCTGTCACTTTATCCACTATGGGGTAGCCCCAGGTCCAGGAAATCACAGTCTCCCTCACACAGACTTAGAAACAAGCAATAGATAAGGACAGCACCACAAGCACTGCAGTTTTCTTTCCCCTTTTTTTCCTTTTCTCCTCCTAGATGCAGGGGGAAAATCAAAAAAGTAGACCCAAATGAAATGTTGTTAATTCCTGCCCTCCTGCAAGGACTAACTGGACTTCTTAAGGGGCAGATTGGTTGGCTTCTGGGTCATCTTAACTGCATTTCTGCAGGATAGAGGAGAAGGGCTGGCAGGCAATTACCAGGGAAAATTCAGAGAAAGCTGCTGTCACTGGGAGGCTGGCTGCAGGTTTCTATAACCTGCCACTCCCAGCCATATCTGGACATATTAGTTTTAGGATTAGGATTACATAACATCAGGATTACGCATACTGGCATTGTTCTGGTAGTTATAGAGGGCAGGGAGTCCTACTGAAGGAATTCTAAGTACTCAGTGTGATATTCAACTCCTAAGCACTACATGCTTCTCTACATTTAATATAAAAGAACAATCAGAATATAAAAGTTTTACAGTAGAACTTACATACAAAATATTACTAATTAAATATGAGTCATGCTAATGAAATCATTCTTAGAGATGGCTTTCATTCAACATAATATTTGAAACTAGTTATAAGCTTTCCAGGGTAATTTTGTTAGCAACATTTTCTGCCCTCTAATTTTAGGACACTCGTAGCAGAAATCGTGGGTTTTCACAAGTCACTTTGTTCAGGCTGAATGCCTGACTACTAATTGCACCCAATATGCGTGCTTGTTCTAGTGAATCAAGTTAAATACATGCACAGAAGCTGTTTTAAATATCTTCTCCCTGAATGCTATTTCTGGTTAATGTTATCACTATGTTGTTACTTCAGGTTACAATGAATTCTGTGAATTATCTCTCTAGTTTCTTGTTTCCGCTGTATGTGATTATTTGTGGCCACTTTTTTTCCTAATTTCTTTCCTTTTTATGGACATGCAACATCCCCTCATGGCATGCACTGCCATCATACAGACCAATACAAAATTTGCAGTGTTCTGGTGTAAGTTATCTTTTTCTGGAGTCATAGCACGTGTCTCCTGCTTGGAGGTTTGAATAATTCTTTCCACTACTCCTCTTTTGAAGAGTAGAAAGGAGTGGATGTGACATATTTGACATATTTTCTTCTGACAAATGGTTGATAGTCTTCATATGTAGATTGGATGGCGTTTTTAGCATTGCACAATTTTTCCAGAGTCTCCCATCTTTAAAAAGAAGCTGAAACAGATCCACCATTTAAGCAGAAAAAAAACCCAGAATTCGGAGAGTTTTTCAGGCAACCCAGGATGAACATCCACCGCACTCAAACAAATATTAACCATATTAGGCTTAGTATATGCCACACAGATTGCCACTGGGCTATGAAATACTTAAAGTGATAAAACACGCTGTATCAGGGATGCATTGTACTGACTGACATGGCTTTCATGTCTTTTGTGGGTACATCAATACTTTTGCCATAAAAAATATGTTGATGTTCTGGGATAGAACTTCAATTTTTTACTGTTCCAAATTAGCCTTTGTGCAATTCTCCAACTGTGTGTATCCTGAATGCCATATGAAGAATCATTTCAGAGCCACACATGATGATGTATGTGGCAGTATTTCTACGCAAATAAACCCATAGCTATCCATTGCTGATACAGATGCTCCTTAGCCTTGTTGAATTCATTTGGTTTTAAGATATAATTAGTTATCAACTGCTTACTTCTGTATTCCTAATATTTCTAGTGCAATTACGACAGGAAATGTACTTTATCTCAGCTGTTATTTTTAAACTCAAAAAAGCACCAAAAGCATGTATATCTCCAAAGTTGTGCTGCCACTTCTGGAAACCCTGTCTTTGGGCTGATGTTCTAAATTCTGAGCCTACAACTTGTGCAAATCATTTTCCTTATTTATCAGTTATCTGAATGCATGTTTATTTCTTTAGGGACAAGTAGATAATTTCTTAGTTTGTTGCAATATGATCCATTGAGAACTGTGCAAATGCCCTAAGGAGTTGCTCAAGTTATTATTCATCATAAGCTTCAGCAATAAACACATTATTGCTATGTATATTTTTATATATATATAGGTATACAGCTATCAAAAATGCTTTGCATATCCCAGTCCAGGTAGTTTGCCAAATAGCAGCTGCAGATGATATACCAGTGGTACCTTATTCTGTAGTAAACCCTTTACTGTGTTTTCTGTCACATTTTTCAGACTCCATTTCTAGGCTGGCTGTGACAAAGTCCATGTTCTTCAAATGCTATTGAAGTGCATATACCTGCTGTGCTAGTAAAAGTAATGGTGGTCAGAAGCCAAGCCTGGGTTAACTTTAAAATCACCAGAAACATGGACACTGTCATTAATTGCTGGCAGGAAAATTATCGCATTCATTCTGCTTTACCATAGCTAAAATTCCTGAGTCCTCCCCACACTGAATTTTCCCTCTGTTTCTCTCTGTTTCTGACAGCCACAGAACTTGTCCTTCTTCTGAAACAATTCTTATTATCATATATTAAGTGGTAAAATAATCCTTTTCCAAAAGTACAACAAATTGCTTGGTTGGGAGAGATGGGGGAAGACGACGTCAAAATTAGACATATCCTTGGATAGATCAACCAAATCCCGCTCAGCTGTACTTTATGAGAAAATACAGGTCATTTCATGACATGAAGACTTAGCACATGTTATTTGGAGTTTTATACTCTTTTATAATGCATTAGTACACAGGGGAGGAAACTTATCCCATATATGCTTTTAGAAACTGATACTTTCTGTAGCTCTGCAGTTTTTGTGGTCAGGGATAGTGCTGTTAAGAAATAACAGAAACAGGAGTCTCCAGTTTCATGCTCCTTTTAAACTATTTCTCCACCCATCTTTTAAGGGATCTTCAAATTCATTTGTTAAACAGTTGTAAAGATGCTGTATCATTCCCAGTGCATTGCACGCTGTCAGAGAAGGTTTACTAAAGTAATGTTGTTTTCCTGGTCCCATTTTACTTATAGAAAAGTTTTCATGATTCTGTTGCAATTTCCCGGCATGTTTATTATCAGTTTCTGTCTAAAAAGCTATTCCTGTGTATGGCTTGGGAACAGCTGTGGCTTAGTCAATAGGCAATTGTTCATTTTATATATGGCATGTGAACCAGATCCTTAATGCAACAGTTAAAGCCCTTATAGAGCTGGAAGGTCCCCTTTAATTTCATTAACCTAGCTACAGATTCAGGAAAGCTTTCATTTGCTTTTCAGTTCTACCTGTATAATAAAAATGCTCTGCAATCACCTAAAGGTGTTGCTATGGATGTCTCTATAGAAATTGTACAATCAGAAACATCTTTTAGTTTGCTGGACGATAGGCTTCACAGCTGGATACAGTTCTAACTCCCATGATGTCTTGCAAAACTAGCACCTTTTAATCATCACAGAAATTATTTCCTTTAGTCTTTCAGTAGGCAAGGCTGTGTTCTGCAAAGCATTTAACACTTTCTTCTGAATGGTTTCCTTTTTTGAACAGGAATGTTCTCACAGTAGAACTGGCTATAAATTAAGTGGTTTTTTTCCTTGTTTTGTCAGAAATATCACTTCAGTAAACCAAAATCATGAAATTTAAACTGTGAAAAGTTTCTTGGGACTGGAAAGGAATTTCTGTTCTGAAAAAGAGGTAAAAACTGGTCCCAGAAGTGTCAACTGCTTGCATGTATAATGCATTTATATGGAAAATGTAGGCTTATATCTCTCTGCTCTGCCTAATTCAGACCAGCACCTTCAACCAGCATCTCCACATTCCAGTCTCATGCTTGGTAACTCTGTTATTGATTATTATGTGAAGAAGGTTGTCACTCTGGGTTTCATTTGCAGTGAGAGGGAAAAAAATGATGCAAACAAGATCATCTCATTGTCGTGACGACAGGAATATTTTAAAACATTTATTTTTTTTTTTTATTTCTTTTTTCTGACCAGGATTCAAATCTGCTGGTGCATAGTTCAGTGTTGCATGCTTCAGGTTTTAGACACATGAATGGATTTGATTAAGTTGTTCTTAATGAAATACCATTCATTAATTGAGCTACCACAGCTGACCATATGCACACTTTAGTGTAATTTCATTAGTCTCTTATCAATTGTGTCTGTTTGCCTTCAGCAGTAGCTGCGCTTTTTCTGAGTGTCTATAATTTGCTCCCTCTACTGCATTTCTGGAGGACTTACTGTCACTGATGGGTTTACATCACTTCTAATTAAAATTACAGTTGCTGAAAATCTACTCTGCAGTCTTTTATATTGTTCTGACTCAATATAATTTTCAATATGAAGACTTAGCTCTTCAGGGCATGCTTGGAGCTGCAGAAGACACATGGATTTGGTGGACAACTTTGACACAACACTGCTTTTTGCGCCTCCAGAGCAGACCTTTGTAAGCATCTATAGGAAGGCGTGGAGGGATGACATGTGGTACAGGCTTTTTTGTAAACTACATATCATGTTACATGAAATGGGAAAATTTCTAGTACATGTCTTCCTAATCATGATATTTTCATGTTCAACTGCAGCAGGGATTTTATTGTTTGTTTATTTTCTGGGGATGAAATCCCAGGGAGGAACTTCAATAACTATGTAAATAATTCCTCCAAGAGATTTGCACTAAATTTTTGCCTTTGCTGTAGGAACAGATCATATTTTTCTTTCCGTACTACTAATTAATATCAAATACGCAGCATTGTATCTGCCTAACAACTAGTGTGGCCCTAAAAAATTAGTTAATGGGTTCAGACAAAAGTATTTCTTGAAGTTTTCCTTATTCTCTTTTCTACATAGCAACAATTAGGCCTACAGACATTCTCTGCCCACACATAGTAATATGATAATGATCGCAGTTATAGCTTTGTTCCCAACCTATCTTTGATTTCTTGCCCTTGACATTCTTCTTCCTCTGGCAAATCTGCTTCTGTTTCAGAAGTAAATAATTTATCATCCTGTCAGTGGATTTCTTCCACACCTTGTATTCATTTGCCCCATCTCGTGCCACCCAGTAATTTTTGTCTGTTGTTTGCATAGTCTGTCAATATCTTGACAGTTCTCAGAATCTGACAAGCAGTACAGTGTGTGTCTGGGAGGAGAATTTTCCACAGAAAAACAGGAGTTTAAACCATGGCTTAGAAAGTAATCACAGATAATCCACTGACAAATGGAATAACTTGTTTTCCACAAACACATTGGTAAGATGTAAGATCTTCCTATGTCATCTGAATGGGTCCAAGCTCTATTCTTCATGCTTCATACAAAGTTTCCCCTAGAACTATGTTACTGTTAATTAAAACCTTGCTATGGTGGGGTCAGGGATTTAAATGGTGCAACAGACTGAACCAAAGTTAGAGTGAAGAGATTGATGAGTGACAGTTCTTATAGTAGAAAAATCAGACTTAGAGAAGTTAAATTTAAGCTCAAAGCCACAGATGTTTTATGTATTATAAAAAAATAATTAATTAACATTTTAAAAGCTCTTCCCATGTTAGCAATCAAGCCACAAGTTAAAACACTCTTGGACTTGTGCAATAAGCTCCAGTTCTTCCAGTTACCTGGTGCTCAGCCAATTTCCCAACTGTGCCTATAATAGTGCATTAACAGCTGTCCAGTCTGCTCCCCCAGGTGCAATATTGGACCTGTCACTGCAACAAATTGCAGATCAGTGACTTCAGTGGTAACTGTTCAGTATTGTCTTTGGCATGGGTGTTGCATTTTTGATCCAAAACAAAGGCAGAGGTTCAAGATAAACACCAGTGTTCTCTATACCCTTCCTTACACCTAATGTTTTAAAATTAAAGTGACACAGGGGAAACAGCATTTTAAACCGTCAAAAGATGAGCTGTTTCCTTCCTCTTCATTGTTTGTCTGTTTGGTGGTATACTAATGGGAAATGGTGACAGGAGAAAAGGAAAAGGAAAATAATGAATAACAGCTTGCCTCCCTTTGGCAGCAAGTTTGGAGAAGCAGTGTTCTTTCTGAGGCAAAGAAGTGTCAAAACAACTGGTAAGGACAAGTAAGCTCAGTCAGCTGTGCAACTTACATATGAATAAGTGGTGCAATGTACTAGAAGGGGTCTGCAGACCTGTACTGAGTGGGTCATACAGTGCTCAGGACCTGGCATGCAAATTTTGTTCCTGTGTTGAGAAGTTGGTTTGGACTACTAGATCCAAGGTCTGAACATCTCTCTGCTATAAGAGCAGATTAAGTCTTCCTGCAACACCTGGTTTAGTGACATCCCAGCACAATCCAGTTTGGATACTACAGAGCTGCTCTGATATGAACCAAAGCACAGTAAATGGTGATAATCAGGAGTCTTGCTTGCAAAGTGCACTCCCAATCTAAATGACATGGAAATGTGGGTGGCACAGAGTTGTGTATAGGAAATGAAATAATAATTCAGCTAGTTCCATTTTGGTGTCAAGAGGCTTCTGAATAACTAATGTCCGTGAAGCATTTTGATATTCATGGATATGAAGTGCTATCAATTTAAAACGTCATCATTCTGTTGCCATGCACTCACCATCCTTCATACTTTTACTAAATAACAGTGTGACCTATAGAGACTGTCTGATAGATAAGGATGACTTCTCAATAATGTTTAAATCAGGATAGATTTAGATTTAGATCGTAGAATTCAACTTTAAATAAATGTGAATGTTACTTTTTCCATTATAATACGGATTTGGTGCCCTCACTAGCTGTCCATCTATCTGATGCCCGCTCTGCTCTTGGGATAGTTGGAATGACACTGCACCAAGGATTCTTTGTTACTGTAAATCCAGGTGGACTTCAGTCTAGAAAACTTCTAATCTAAAGCAAGCGTTTTTAACTTCAGTTTGAGATGAAGATGATCGAATCAGCAGAAATCTTTTTTTTTCTTTTGTGTAACTCCTGTATTTGCCTCTGTTTTCCCCTTCCTGTACCTTCAGAAATGTCTTTAATTCATCTAATATCTTTATTCAGTTGAGAATACTCCCTGCTTCCATATACTGATGAAAGCTACCCTGAAAGTAGAAATACAAGCAATGCTTATTAATATAACACATTACTTCTCTGGATATTTTTTTTCTGCTTCCTGGTTGAAAAAAGTATACTTTAAAGACCTACACATTATTGGTGGGTTTCTAATAACATCTTTTTTGATTTCTCTATTAGTTTTCTACCTATTTTATCTTTGTTAGTGTCACATCTACCCTAAGCATCCATGAAAGCTTCTATGGGTTCTCCTGCTACACTCCCGACGCTCATTCCAGCATCTGTATAGATGGGGAAGATGTTTTAATACACAAACTCTTTCCACATTCCCTTCTCTGTTTAGCATGTAATTTTATGTCAATGTTCATTTCACCTACAAACATTTTACAAAAATATCAGCCTCATGGAAGTCAACAGGGCTTGCATTCATTCTAGTCACTCTTTAAGGGTATATCTTTTGTATGAAGGGTAAGTACACCCCATTTAAAAGCTAAAATTTGTCAGTTTTTTTCAGAAGATGATTACTGCTTTCATAGAGAGAGCATACCCTTTATTATTGCATTGCCTTTTTAAAAATAATGAGACTTCATGGTCATCTATGTATTTATTATGCATTTAGAATAAAGCTACTTAGGTGACTTTTTGGTCCATTACATAATGTACTATTATTTCCTGTGGAACTCTAAAAGAGACATTTTCTTCCAAACTGACTTGGTTTCTCAATTTATATCTCCTCCTTCTCATGGCTCATTTATGCAGAGAACTGCAGCAGTATTCTGTCAGTCTTCTTAGAAATGATTTTTTTGCTATCATCCTGTTCGTACGCCACATTAGAGGCAAATAGATTGGGTTTTGATACTCTGTTGAATAGTAGATTTTTTATATTTTTTTTTAAACTTATTGATGTAGTGTCTTACAGGCAGCTAATACAGGAAGGCATCGTGCAGCATGGTGCATCAACACGAAGATAATGAGTCTGTCCTTTGAAAAGCCTCCCATTTTAAGTATGCAAAATAAAAGTAGAAAATGAGGTGCAATAGGGCAATGTTTAGGACAAAGTTACGTCACCAATCTGCAAAATAAGATGGTATGGTCATTAACAAAGCTGCTGTAATACTTGTTATGCTTATGCAGAAGATGAAGTGCACCTACAACTTGATCCTGTTGTAGGTGTGAGTCTTGTGAGGATGCACTCCAACTTCATCTTGTAGGTGTAAGTCAACTCTACCTGGAAAAGGTGGAGCCACAATTATAATGGAGTTAATATGCTCTGGGCCTCCTCAGAGTAACTGTACCATATTCACTTCAGAACTGTTTTATATCAGGCTTGTTATAATGCCAGCAAGAACAAGTTTTAGGGGTGGATAGTCTAATACATAAAAATAACCCAAATGACAAGCACCCTTCCAAGCAGAATCGTCTCTAGATGACTTTTAGTTTATGTACAACTGACCCTCAAATATTACCTGTTTTTAAAATGCAAGTTGTCATCTTACATCAAGGCTTAAATTACTCTAAAGTATCTGGACTGTGAGCTCTTATGAGAAATTACACCTCCATAAAAGTGAGAAACCTAAATACCACTGAGGATTTTAAGCTAAATCTTTGGGAACTTTTTTTCATCTTGTCTAATCTAATTTAGCACCTTTGAAGCTGTTGGGTTTTGGTCAGCTTGTACACTCAGGGTCAGATTTCACAGCATTGATATTAACGGAATCTATTCTGCTTATTGCTTTGGCTGTAGAAGTGTCAGTGTTTAAAATGTCACAAGTAGGTTTTTAAATTTATGTCCTTACTAGAACAAATAGGAAAAGTGCATGACTCTGATGATGCTGTAGTTTATCTGGTGTAACATCAGCTTGGTCACATGCACTGTGAAAAGAGTGAAAGTTGATTTTGTGGTCCAAGAGAAGCTAAGAAAAAAGTCACACATTTAAAGTAAAATCTCCAATTGTGAATCACAATGAAAATGAAATGTGACGCATTATTTGCTCATAAGTGGAGCTGTCTATTAATTATCTTGTACACATGCAGACAAAAAGACCTGAAATGTTGTATTTAGAGCACACCCCAAGTTTCATTTGGGAATTTCCCCCCAGATTTAGTTATCAGAAATGTTCGCTGGAGGTAGGGTAGATTCAGCTTCTGTATTAGCTGCTCTGATCAAAGGTTTTGAATTTAACCACTCTTTAAGCAGAGCTTCTGTGCAGGTATTAAACTAGGAAATTTTACTGAAAAGACTTGCAATGTTTCAGTCTGAAACAGAAGCTTTAACTCCCTCCTCAAAAAAGTCCTACAGTCTCTGGGATCCTCCAATGGAAAGAAATGTTTCACAAATCTCATATGTATCCCAGACATCTTGCACTACATTTTTTCAGAGTTTTGACTACAGAAAGATAAAGCTACATTCCAAATATATAATAGTACAATAATTTAAAATCATCCTTTAGCAGGTATGTCTACAGAGAAACACTTAGTGCTAATTAGCAGCATGTGAATTACAGATTGCAAGTAGTGGCCAGTTTTAAGTTTAGAGTCATGCTGGGAAGGCTTCACCAACCTCAGTTGATATGACATTAATTTGAAAGCAGGGGTTTGTAGACTGTGTTATAAATCCTTTTTAACTTCTATTCTTGGGGAAAAAAATACTTTTAAAAGGCTGTCAGGTGTTAATAGCTCTTTGTCTAATAGAAATTTTCTGCTATTGTGGTACTGGTTGCAGCTTAAATCCTTTAGTAATTAGATATTTCTGCCTTATGTTTGGTATATTTTCATGAGAAAGTCTGAAACAGATGTAGTTCTCCTACCACCAGCCCCGCTGAGATTCTGTTTGTGTTGGCTGCCCCATCCCCTGCAGTGGATTGCATATTGCAGCTATTCAGTGCCCATAATGCAAATGCCCTTTAAGTACTCTGCAAGCCTTTCAGCTCAATATATTATTGCATCACACTACCAACACTGCAGAGCAGGTGAAAGTCAATTGACATTCTGTAGGAATTCTTTCTGTAAAAATTTATAAATTATAACTGCTATAGTTCAAAACAGGTTGAAAGATGTTGGTTCAGAAAAATACATGTTTTTTTGTACCTGAGTGAAATTGGTCAAATTGGTGACAATGTTGTTTTTCCTATTAAGCGGGCATACAGGGAATGAAACAGAAAGAAGCAGAATATTTTCTCAAGAAAGTATCCATGAAACCCTAACAAAAGTAATGGATTTTCACAAGAGGATCAGAAATGCATTTTTTAACAATGCTCTTTAATTATACTGATAGGTTACTGACCTTGTCTTTCAAGATAAAATATCTCTTATAATAAATAGAATGGTAGACAAAAAAAACCCACCACTTCTTTTGAGTTCTGTAACTAGTTTCTTAAATATTGCAGAAAGTCTTGTGATATTTGTTAATCTCATTCTGCTGCTTTAATATATTTCTAATAAATATGTGAACTTATATATGAATAACCATTTTGAATTCTCTATATAATATGTTCCTCTGTATATAAAACACATATAAATTAATTTAAATGTCCAGCGTACATACTCTTGAATTTCATTAGCTTACATAATTATGCAGCAGAGATACCACAGTAGATGAAGGAACTAAGTTTGACAGTGCATGTAAATAATTTAAGATCAAAAGCATTACAAGTATCTATCCCCAAAACTCAAGTGTTATAAATGAGGAAAATCAGAGTTAAAATAACAGTTTAAGGAAATATTAACCTGTTAAACTATAACAATATTTTTAAGATGGACACCTAAATAAATATAATTGTACCAAAATTTACATTTCCCTTCCATCATTTTAGTATAATATCACTTATCTTGAAGAATTACGAATTCTCTTGAATTTCTGCATTATGAATAGCCCTACTGAGTTCAGTGGGAGTACTCGTAGTGCTTAATAATTAAGCAACTGCAAAATCTTATGATGAATCTTGAGAGAGTGATTTATGTTTAAATGCATCTTCCTCATTACATAACTATGGGGCTTTATGCCAAAGAGGTGTTTCCAGTGTCTAATGTTTACACTGACCTTTTCCTTCTCCTGCCATTAAGGAAATTTGTTGTGTGTTCTGCACAATGCCACAGCATTATGTGGGAGCAGGATCGGAAGTCAGGTTAGTAGCCTACAATAAAATTTGTAAATGGAAGTTAGAAAAAGGACACATAAGGTTTTCCCTTTGGAGCAGACACACAAATCTCTGTGTTGTAGGGATACTTAAATCAGGGGATGAATTAAAAAAGGCTGGAAATGTTCTCTCTTTCTAGAGTCCTCCATCAGATTATTTTTTTTTTTAGTATATGAATATGTATCATTGGAACATTTAATTATTTTCTGGATAAGTACTGATCATCACATATGGATAGTTGTGATGTTTGCTAAAAATTGCAGCTAAGCTGAAAAATATGTTTTTATAACTACAGCATCAGTGGATAATAACCTTGAAGAATGTTACAAAAAAAGAAAAGCTAGATGACCTTGTGACATCAGCAAAGCTGGCTGTGTGTTATTTCCTATTCGTGTTATTAGCGTTATCTTGACAAGGAACACAATTTGTCTCATTTTCCAATTTATTTACATTTGTTATCCTGAAAATGTGCTCATATTATCACCAAATTTTCTGTCCACCTGATACATTCTAAATAACAAGGTAATGTGCTGGTACAGCAATGCAAGGAGGACCTCGCTTCCAGGGTCTAATAACAAAGTCTGCAAAGAAAGCAAAGATATCTACAAGAATAAATGTATTCTTAAAAACAAACTTTCAATGTACAAAGTACCTAAAAACCCTAACTGTGTCAATTCTCTGGACAGATTTACTACTGGAAAGATTTGCTAACATAGCAAAAGACAGTACTGGAATTGTCAGTAATTGTCATGCCTGTGTATTCCCAGTAAAAAGACTACAATTTAGAGTGAAGTGTGTAACTGTTGTTTCTCCAGGAACTGCAAGCTGCTGAAAGTGTAGTATGTGAAACTTGAATTGGATCTAACTGCTCTGGTGATAAAGAAAGGCCTTCTTTCTCTTAGGTTAGAAATAGTTGGTGAACATGCAGTTCGCTTGCAGATGGGAAACCCGGTATGTTCACATGTATCTGATAAAGAAAAGCAAGAATAGAAAGTGCTTTTGGTGAAATACTGTTTCTTATTCATGCTGTGGATATGCCCATAAGATTGTAGATTCATAAGCTTATTTTTCCTTTAAATGGTATCTATCCTGCTGTGCAGTTCATTGTACACAGAGAAGTGTTTCAGGACAGACCTTGAGCAGAAGTTACTAGTGATGGACAAACAGGCTGATTTTCAGTCAGATGGCAGCTGACCTGGGGATTCCTTTTCCTAAAAATATCTGAACTTGACCCAGGTATACCTCTTTAGTGGTCATTCATGGTCTGCAAGTTATGAATTATGTCAGCTGTGGAAATGATTTAATCCTGGCAATGACAGCAAAAAGGTTGTGGAATGGCAGCAATTTGTATATACTGATGAAGATTGCATAACACCATTAATAACTGCCGACATGACCAATAGATAACAAAAGATGTAGTCCTTCAGTAATGCTGTCCAGCATGTGCCAGCTTAAACATTCCTGAGTCAAATGAGGGGATATAGTAGATGCAAGAATATAATGTAGTATTGCCACACTGCCTGGTATGCTGAAAGGTTATCAGAAAGGTATGGGGGCATCAGTTTTAACTCAGGAGAATCTCTTGTCTAATGTCAAAGTCTTAAAAATCACACAGGCTGGGTGGTTGGGGTTTTTTTGTGCTTGGTTTTTTTTTTGGTTTGGTTTGGTTTTTTGGGGGGCTTTTTTTTTGTTTGTTTTGGTTATTTTTTTTGTTGTTGTTTTTTTTTCCCATGAGATTCATAAAAACAGCCACCATTAGGACAAGAGCAGAGCATGAGGGGCAAAACACATCTTGACTGAGTCCAGTGGTCCCAGACCACTCTCAGGAGCCAGTACTTGACAGTCCTTGCACAGTAACCAAAGGATGACTCCCTAATAGCTGTCACTCAGCTGATGAGGTGCAGGGGAAGTGAAAAACAACCAGAACATGTACAAAAGTATGAAACATTTTATCCAGAGCCCATGAAGCAATATATAGATGCAGTGGCAGCAAGGTCAGGAATTTTATTCATGGATTAAAATAATGTTTAAATAGTTGTTTAAAATAAGAATACTTATTCTTTGGGCTTTTTTGGTTTTTTGTTTGTTTAAAGATACTTTTTTTATTCTCTCTCTCATGTCCAGGCAATAAAAACAAAAAATAAATATACGTCTATAGCAAATGTGCATCTTCAGTAAATATCAAGTACTAGTATTGAGCGCAATAGTACCTGAGGAAGAAGAAAATGAATTGTGGTTTTTTTTTTTTGTCCCATTTTCTCTTTTCATCTCATTATCTTCATTTCATTATCTCTTTCTCCAACAGTAACAATAAATAAAAATGACAGCTATTCCTGCTTAATAGATCAGAAACACATTTATGATTCAATATTTCAGTCAGTTCACTTTCATTTTAATAGACCATTAGAAGTGATGGTTTTCTAGTAACAATTGTTAGTTTGACACTTCTCCAGTCCTTATAATCCCCAAGAAACCTGCACAGTGTCTTAGGCTGACCTCTCTTCAAGCCTCCCTGGAAGGGTGGGAATCCACCCTAATACTTCTGGAAGATTACAGATACGCATAATATATATGTTTTTAAAAACTACTTTTAATTTTTTAAACGAGGAATGGATTTTATCATTACCTGACGAGGCTGAGGAACTGACAACAATTCTGGAAAATTATAGGTCAGTGAGATTCAGTTTTGAGATCAAGGAAACAAAAAGTTTCTGGCCAGCTTCTAGTATCTTGTGCTCTGTATATACCATTTTCTCTTCCCATACAGACATTACCTGCGCTTCTTTCCAGCAAAGACAGAATGCTTTCAGGCTTGCAGAGTTGCACATGAATTTCTCCTTCACCATTTACACCTTGCTTAGCATTGGATAGACTAATATACTCATTTATGTGGCTAACTATAATATCTGTAAACTACAGCTGTCTGAAACAGTCACAGCAGCCTTCAGACACAAGTGCAGAGTGTGCTTTATCTGAATGGAGGCATCAGCCAAAGAGTAGCAAGTGTTTCTGGGATCTGGGCGAAGAGGTGTGCAGCTGCACAAAAGTGACATTAGCTTCCATTTCTTCACCTGTGCCTACTTTTTGCAGATCTTTGAAGCGGGTGACAGAGAAACTATGTAGAAGGTGCACTGACCACATCAGTTTGGTCAGCCATGATTTGCCCTCTGTAGACGTGTACTGGCCATTCCCAGTACTCTTCTTCTTCTTATGCGTCCTCCTACTTTTCTTTCTTAAAGATGGGTGAAAATTTAGCCTATTTTCATGCTGTCAGTGACCTCCTCTTGTAATACAAAGGATTTTCCACAGATGATGGTTGTCTTGTTATCGCTGCAGCACTTGAAGCAACCTCTGCTGATTGCTTTTTGTCTCTGTGGATTAGATTATGTGCAGTTTCTCTGGATGCTCCCTAACCTGTTGCTTCCCAGCTTCTGCTTGCCGTTCTTCCCACAACATGTTGGTGACTGAGAGATTTGCAAGCAAGCTTTGTTTTTACAGATGGAGGCAAGAAAGGTGCTGAGCGCTTCAGCCTTTTCTGTATCGCCTACCACTACTATGTCTGAGAGAAAAAAAAAATAAAAACATGAAAAAAAATTTTAAAAAGGCCAAAATAATAAAAATAAAATCTGTCAGTCATGGAGTTTGAGTTGGAATGATGGGCTGTGGACATCACACCCTGTAAGGGATACATGTAATTTGTCTTGGCTACCAACAATATCTTATGTACTGTTGTTTCTCTCATATAGCCATTCTGAATGAAGGCCTTCAGTTCAAGGAGAATAGCTCTGCGCGTAGTGAAGTTGTCCTAAGCCCTCTCTCAACACCTAAACTCATTTTTGACCTCAGATAAACCAATACATTACATATTGATGTGGTTAACTTAAATATCTGCAAAACTGCAGTTGTCTGAAATACACTCAACTGAGGAGAATTTGGGGCACTTACAAAATGAAATCTCAGCCACAGCTAGTGAAGGAATCTTCTGGAGAAAAAACCTTGCCCATCTACCTTTATTTTCTAACCATGACTCAGTAACAAGACATTTAAAATGTTACTGAATAATGAGAAAGTATTTGTCATGCTGCTGCAGGAAGGATTTGTAGAATACATACGAATTGGTTGGGGGGTGTCATGTAATGGTATGTCCACTTTGGGATTTAGGTGCAGACTATAAGAAAAACATTTTCCCAGGATATCCATGCAGCTGGGCACTGTGTGGTTCTACTTTCCCCTCCCAAGAAGCTGAGTGAACCTTTGTTTGACCTAAGCAAGCCTCTTGCATCCTTACCCAATAACACTCAAAAATAGGTGGTATAAATACTTAGGAATAATTTTTTTGGGTGACACTTCGTCAGAACATAAAGTGAAAAAATATCAGCTGGCATTTGAGATCTTGTTCAGCTTTTTATGTTGTCTAACATACCTCAGGAATAAGAAAAAGAATATTCTTAGCACTGGTTATGTGAAATTAAATTTTCTGAATGTTTGGAAAAAATAACTTATTACTAACTGGTCTTTGGTAGGATCATTGTCATGTTGAGCCAGAGATGCGCACAAATGTGCCCACAATGCTTCTAATTGCAACAGCTGTTATTGCCCCATTCTGTTTAACATCTGCTTCAAAGTAATAATCCCATTGATGCCTCTGATGTATCTGCCAGCTGTTTCTAATAAACCAGGAAAGTTACAACCCTTTTAAGTGACAATCATTCAAGACACTCCATAATTGCGTAACTGCATAGAAGAATTAGGCTCTGTCTGAACACGATCAACTGAATATTTTGATCATCTCTCTAGAAGACTTTTATTCCTGGATGACTGCTCAAGTGAGGAGAAAAACCAGCCAAACAAAAAAACCCATTGCACACCAATGTTTATCATACTATCTGAAAGAAATCATGAGGGAGACTTAAAGAAATCTCTGCACTATAAAACCAACTTGAAATTTCAAGGACTCATAAGGTTTATAACACAACTGGGCATCATCTGGCCATTTATATTAAACTCCTAAAGGCATTTTTTCTCTTCTTCAGCAGGAAAAGACAGGTTAAAAATATTATAAAAGATAAAACCCCAGAAGAATAACAAAAGAGAAGCATTCTCACTGCTTCGTTTTTGAAAAAAACTCCCTAGAAAAATTCACCTAGAGTAATATTCAGTGAAATAGAAATATTCTTTTATTACCAATAATCTGAGTTTCAATCATCTATTATAGTCAATGCTTTGTTACAAAAATTGAACAATTCCAATTGCTATATGTCCTGGGTTCAGCAGTAGCTGTCATTTTTTCTCCTTAGTAGCTGGTGCAGTGCTGTGTTTTTGACTTTTGGTCTGGGAACAGCGCTGATAACACCGATGTTTTTAGGTATAGCTTAGAATGTTTAGACTGACCAAGGACTTTCTGAGCCTCGTGCTCTGCCAAGGAGGAGGGGAAGCTGGCAGGAAGTAGGGACAGGACACTTGGCCCAAACTAGCCAAAGATATTCCGTACCACAGCACGTCATGCCCAGGATGTAACTGGGGGCAGTTACCTGGAAGGGCTAGATCACTGCTGGGCTGAGGCTGGGTATCGGTCTGTGGTGAGCTGTTGTATTCTCTTCCCTTGTTATTTCCTTTATCATTATTATTATTGGTGGTAGCAGCAGTGGTTTGTGTTATACCTT
>WYDI02026676.1:0-17148 GCA_009867235.2 Psittacus erithacus | reverse complement strand
CTTATCTCAACCTGTGGGAGTTGTATTCTTTCGATTCTCCTCCCCATCCCTCTGGGAGCTGAGGGAGGAAGTGGGGGGTGTGAGTGAGCAGGCTGTGTGGCAGGGCTTAAACCACAACACTATAGAAAAAAAGTGTAAAAAGTGCTACATTTTTTCAGGCAAAGACCAACTCATGCTATTACATATGCTTTGTCAGGCTCCACTGATATTTCATTCCCTCTTCAGTACATTAGGGAAGATTATAATTTCTGAGCATAATTTTGAAATGTTATTTTTAGTTTATCCTCATGGGTAAAAGTGATAGAAGCCTGGTTTTGGCCCAATCAGCCAATTTCAGGCTTTTTGTCTTGTATTTTGCTCAGATTGTATCCTAGACCCTTAAGAAGGTATTTAAATTGCTCTGTGAGTTCCAGTTAATGGTGTATCTGTAAAAATCAAGGACATCTTTAAAGAACACCACATACATGTCATCTGCATCTGTAGTGTCTTTTCTTCAGACAAGCCAAGGCTCAAAGGGGGCAGGTTCATACTTGGCATGCCAATAGAGATTTGGGGTGTGACTACAAATTCACCTTCATCTGGGAGTTTGAAAATATTCCTTTGCTTTCAAGTTTAGATCTAATCTGACAGCCTTGCCCACACAGCTGAATTGTGATACGCGTGCAGCTAGACTGCCCTTCTCCCCTACCAGATTATAAGCTATTCTGTGTTTGGTATTTGTACTGTGAACTGGCAACATTTCTGGAACACGGAGGGAAGTTTTGTCTACCATGCAGTATTTTGCCCTTTATAGTAGTAGTATTTGTAAGAGTGCTAAGGCTGTCCTCTCATGGGGCCAGAAGATCTGGAAAATCAGCTCACAAGTAAAAAAGCTAGTCTCTTTGGCAATCAAGCTGTGGTCTGTGGACTACAGGCAGTGTGTTGAAGAGAGTGAAGAAAAAGACTATTGACAGCAGGTACATATTTTTTTAGAAAGTAATCTGGATATCACTTGAGGTGTGCAAAGCAATAAGTGTTCAACATCATTAATGTGTCATTATGTTCTTAAAATCAGTAATATGCAGTCAATGGACAGCTGCTTTTTAGAAGAGGTCTCCAACTTGGCCCAGGTACTTGCTCAAAGTTTACATGTTAAACTTTTCCACCCAAACTTTTCCACTTGTCTTATATATGATATTGAACTCTGTTTCAACCTTTTCATGGTTGTTCTTGTTTCCCAGCAAACCAAAAGTACAATGATGTAGGAAACATAGCATGATGTTGGCTGTATCCACTGTCTATGTGAATCAAGGAATGCTTGTTTTGTCTAAGATATAAGTACATGAAGTAAAAGAAAATGAGGCCAATGTAAAACAACACAAGAGAGCAATTTTTCTTACACATGGAGGGCTGCAACCCAGCCCTGTTTTATCTTAGCAATACTGCTGAGAACTGATAGTGGAAGTAACACTTCCACACTTCTATAAGAATCTCATGACTGGATAAGAAAGGGTTGAAAAATTGCTATTTACATGCTGTGGGAAAGGAGGCTTTGGAACATTTGCAATGTAGCCAACTGAAAATTATTTGAGTCTTAACAATGCTGAGGAAATAATGTAATGCTAAAAAAATATTGTATTTGAATGCTATCCATTCTGCTTTCATTGATATCTAGACAGAAAAGGAGCATATCACAGATCTGAAGCAAAAAGCTATATCCAGCGCTTCTTGCAATACTGACAAATACCCCATCAAAGGCAAGCTATGTTTAATGTTGGTGATACAGAACTAAAAGAAAGGTTGCCAAGGAATTTTGATTTTTGCTTGCAGGAAAGCAAAAGACATTTGCTTCCCAAGCAGAGATATTCTGCATGCCATAGACAAGTCTGCGGAAGATATGAGTAAAGAAGTATGATGACAGTTTAGCCAGAAAGCCTATCTTTACTTGTTCTGGGACAGTACATCCTCATTCAAGGTCTGCCAGATTTAAGGGTAGTGCCAAAGATGCAGAAGATTAAAACACTTATTCCATATACAAAGTGATCAAGTCTTTCCCACAAAACAAAAAGTCAC
Organism: Psittacus erithacus; assembly: GCA_009867235.2. Taxonomy (NCBI): domain Eukaryota; kingdom Metazoa; phylum Chordata; class Aves; order Psittaciformes; family Psittacidae; genus Psittacus; species Psittacus erithacus. The sequence continues at coordinate 15,096 of WYDI02026676.1, read as the reverse complement.
ACATTTCTTGTTGGATTAACATGAATGATTTGGGCAGTATTGAAGTGTAAAAGAAATCATCTTCTACACTTCTCAATGTCTTCACAGTCTGTATTCCGTCAAACAGTTTAACCTGAAAGCTAGCATCGAAGAAAATATTTTACCATATTAATTATGAAATAAAAAAAGAGTAAATTAGACACAGTACACACTAATGCACATTGTACTATAACAGAATTAACAGCATAATACTTGGAAGAACCTGTGAAGACATAAAAATCCCAAATAAAGAACTATATGTCAGCCATCTATCACAGTTTGCTATCACAACATAACTGACAGAACTGGAGCTGAGCTTGATGTTGCTTGAGGTTGTCTACTACTTGAATAAATAACCTGGTCAAATCTAAAGAGATAAGTGACACACTTAACCTCGTCTATATTTAGTGGATATATTTAGATGACTAAGAAATTTAAAAACGACTAGCTGATGAAAACATGTTGACTGTTTTAGATGAGAAGAAAATCTCAGCACATCAGAGAAAAGGAGGACATATTGGGAGAATGTATAATTCACTGTGGAAAAAAACCCAAAATTACCCATTTTGGAATTATGTCAGCTAGTAAAATACTTCAACAAAAGAACACTACAAATTTGGAAAAGATTGTTCAGATAGCAGCTTCTAATATGATAAAAGCAACATTGACTTGGAATAGAAGCTGATGACAAGAGCTCATGTAAAATTACCAGGTTCCAACAAAGTAAAATTCCATTTGTGGTTAAAAGTAGTGAAATGCAAAAAATCCATATTCCTATCAAGAATCCAGCAGATGACAAAATGAAGCCAAGTGACAAAAGCTGAAGCCACAGCTAACAAAAACTGAAAACCTCTTACCAGTCCATAAAAGGACTCTAAGACGATCGTGGGAGATGTGTAGTATGACAAAGAGATAAGAGAAGTGTGGTGGTGTTCGCTTTGACAGGAAAATTACATACCTGAGTGAATTATGCCTAAGAAAAAGCTCTTTCTGTGTGGCCTGAGGGAACAGAGGAGACAATGTAAACATATAACTTGAGAGAGGGCAAGGGAGCATTACTAGGAGCAGTGACAAATAAATACACTCCAGTACCGGGATCCCACTTGCTCATATGTCACTCATCTGGTACAAGGCAGCTGCCACAGTTCAATAATACTGTAAGATCTGACAGAACATGGCATCTAGGAAGGAGATCTGATTCCAGCTTTTGTTACCAGGAAACACTGCAGGTTTCCATTTTGCAGATGCTGCATAATAAGGAAAAAAAAAACCTCCAAAAGTTTCTATCTGTAAGGTGAAACCAAATGGGGCAATCAGATGTTTAAGTAAGTTAGCTAAATTTGTCTTATTTCATAATTATCTACTGCAGAAGATAACAAAATTACATAGGGCTCTTGAAATTTCTTAAGTTTCAGGAAGGTATTTCATCTCCCCCCAGAAGCTGGCAATATCACACTTGCTTCTGAGCAGAAAACACTCCTGCATGCTCACCACTAGATGGAAAGACATTCCTCATACTTTGTAAGTTTTTTTAGAACTTTCGGTCACAGTGCCTATGATATTTTGAGATGTATTTACTGATAGAACGTATGAGAGCAAAAGTCATGAGGAAGGAAGAAAAACATTGAACGGGAAGTACCATTTTGCTATTTTCTTCATACAATTGATTTTTTTTTTTTCTCTCAGAAAACTGTTATTTTCAGCTCTTCTTGGGTTTCTAATCCCAAAATTTCCAAATGGTATATTAATCTAAGTTTAAATTCCATCTCACAAAGATGAAAGAAGATAGATGTATTATACCTGTATTACATGTTCATATCCAAAACAGTGTCCTCACCTGGCACCATCTTAAAGTCCTGAAATATACTTCCAGACTCTCCATCACTGTATAGGTCTGGCTATAACATTAATGTGAATATATACACTGTTATCAGTCTTTCCTCAGCTATAGACAGTGAGAGAAACCTTAAAGTTCAGAAGAACAATATCTGTTCATAAAATCATAGAATATCTCACATTGGAAGGGTCTCATAATTTAAATTCATTCTCCTGCACTAGTTAGAAAGATGGTGAAGATGAAAAAGTAATATTGATTAATTGGCTGTGAGCGATAGTCTAAAACGATAAACCTGCAATATCTTCTGAATAGAAGTCTTTGGTTGGTGCAGATTCCAATTCCAAATCATTGAGTGTACCTCATTCTCAGTACAAGCAGGTTGAAAGAAAAATGCAGATCACCTCTGTCAAGGTTGTCTCAGCATTCACTTTATCAAATTGGCAATCTTCTTCCTTACTATTGACTTTCCATTGTAACACATTACTAAAATAAAGTGATGGTTTTGTTTGTGAAACAGAAAGTGAAACAATTGATGTAAAGCAGCTTTCATATTTTGGTAGTGAATGTAAACAAAATAATAAGATTTTAGAAAATGGAAAATTACCGGCCATGAGAGACTGTGTGTTTCTGCAAAGACATGAAGTTGCTTCTTTATTTTTTCCCCACAAACCTAGTCAAATATTCCCATCATAACAAAAATATACTAACTTACGACCTACAAGGCACCCAAATTTTTGTCAGTGTGATTCTTGAACAATTAAATTGAAAATCAGCATAGAATGATATTTCCAGTCCATAAGCAAGGATGGGCACATTCACACTCAGGATTACGTTTTTGTGAAGAAGCTTGTCCATTGTACCATTGTGGGTTCAATTTACACCCACACTTGAGCTGCAAGTATAAGTCCAGGTTAACAATTCTAAATACTTGACTGCAAGAAAGAAGCTGGTAGTTACAGATTTGAATGATCACCTAAATCGTACTTCAAATGCAGAAAGGATTATGAGACCCAGCCCCTTCAAACATTTATCCTTGCATGTGTTTTTTCATAAAAATTAATGCCAACTAAGAGTTATTCTTCTTCATATGTAATGCTAAGTCTGAACTCCCACTAGCATGAGATCCCTTGATACCCCAGGAGTTATATGCATGTACTCCAGCTGAGAATTTTGCCCAGTGACTAGTTACGCAAAGATTCACATTATATGGTAATAATAGAGCTCTTTGTTCAGCATTGCATATTATTACTGTACCATTCCACATGTATATTAAAGCCTGTTTTATTACTGCAATATGCAGCTGATATGGCCAAAATACTAGCTAAAATACAGGAAGAGTACAGGATATCACTTTGGTGCAATCGGTGCTGTAGCAAATCCTTGTCTGAAGAGCTATCACTACAGAAAGAAGCTGAATGGTGGCTGCACCTGCAAAGAGTGTGTAACAAATGCTTTTACTGTGCTTTTAAGGTTTGCTCAGCCTGCAAATTTCCCTTAGAAGCACAGTCAATGTTTGGTGCCCAAAATTATCACCTGGCTGAAGATGAATCTTGCTCATCAGTATTCTGCACCATTAGAACAAGTTGAAAGAGTTGAAGGAGAAAAAAAGGAGGAAAAAAAAACAGCCCTCAAAAACTAGATACAAAATAGGAGAAGTGATTAAAGAAGATCACTAAGGTGGAAAATAAGGACCCTGCCAAGTTGTTTAGAAACAAAATTTCACACACTTTAAAAGTGGTGCATTCTAGTAGAGCATTTGTCCTGGTGCTTTGTATGTTTCCCTTAGAACTAATCTTTGTGGCAATGAATAATTTGGTGGGGCTAAAAGAAGAGTAGAGGATGTGGAAGAATTTAGTGGAGGGCCCACATATAAACTCAGTCCTGGTGCAAGAGAAGATAATAATGTGTCCACAGAGGTGAAGGGAGGAGCATGATGAACAGGTACACTGCAAAAAAAAAAGAATCTGGCTTTATACTTCTTGTTTTATTTAAACTCATGAGGTCCATGATCATTTGTTGTTCCAATTAACTTTTTTCAAAATTTACTATTTCTCAATCTGAATTTTGAGTTTCGTCTTTGACCTGTTCACAGCATCGTTAGCAGTCAAAAGCCTTCTGTGTGCAGAAAAGAGGGTTAAAAATTCATGCTCTACTTTTGTGTTATTATCACAGTTTAGGGTTTGCTACTAACATTCACAAAAAAAAAAACCACCAAAGATTACTTATTAAGTATCCAGTTTAAGTCATCTGTTACTCTTGGAGACGTGTTTACGCTGACTTACTGGGCAACATTTTATAAAAGGGCCCTAAATGTTAAATATTCTGACTTGCAGTCTTCAAATACCCACAGTACTTGAAAGTACTTAGGATAGAGAACTGAAAAAGCAAAGCATTTAATTTCTTTTCACATGGAAAGTTTTAAACCTGACTAGTTGAACTCTGGTCAATTGTACTTGAGTGGAGCATCAACAAAAATACTCAAAATGTGTCATAGCTTTTTTTCCTCATCTCCAGATCCCCTGTCCAGTGGGACAGAAAAGTCAATAATATGATTTGGGGTGAGAAGAAAGCAGTTCTGATTGCTATAGGATATATTGCCCTTTCAATACTGAATGACAGTTCTGTGCTCTCATTCTGAAGATGCATCTGCATCAGTGTTTTAGCTCAGATCAGGAACTATTTTTTGAAGGAGATCTCCCATTTATCCCCTCTTACCATAGTTTGGTTTACGTTGCAGAGCACACAAATTGTGTTCTTTTCAGCTGAAAATAAACCAAAGAAACACTCTGGAAGCCCACATGGTGTCACCCAGTGGACACTTAATCTGTGTGGCCAGAATAGTCAGGGTAACAATTGCTCCCACCCCATCTCACCCCACTCCTGAGAAAGGAAACCCATCCAGTCCAACTTTTTTCACTGTCTAGATCTTCTCCTACTGCATTGCTCTTCCCATAAAAGTAGATATAGCCTGAAAATCCCTGTTTCAATCTAGGTTGACCAATTTCTTGAAAGGATTCTGACTCCCTAGTCCTGGAGTTTTATGTGTTTAGGAGGGACAGAACAAACTACTAAGCGCAGTATTGCATGAAATCAGCTGTAGGGACAGACAAAATTACAAGCTAAAGCAAACTACTCAATGCTTCTAAAAGACGGACCAAACCCAGGCTGAAAACTTTATCAGACAAAATTACAAAATAGAAAAAGCAAATCAACCTGTTTATACTGGTGAAGACTTTAGCTCTCTAAATTCCAGATTTTTCAAGAGCTTTGTCCAAAATCTCGCCAGAAAGCTGCACTGATTGTAGGTTCCAGAGGTGCCCGCAAGGTTCCAGGGATATCATATTTGTGTTTTGCAGTAACGCAATCAGAGTGTGCCACCCATGGCAACAGGCCAAATCCTATATAATCCCATTCTCTTTAGCAGTTGTTTTCTCAGAACAGATGCTGTGAGCCCACATTAAATTCCCTTGAGAGAAACCATCTGCATATGTTTTTCTAGAGTTTCTTCTTTTTTGATCTTAAATATATCTTCTCAAGAAAATGTTTTTCACATCAATACAAGTACATATCCTGATACCAGCATGTGTCAGCAAAACCCTCTCCTCTAGTGAGGAGGAAGTGTGGGTAAATTTTGGTACCTCTTTGCTGAAACATGCACATAAACAACTTCAGTGGAATAATCTTTTTTGTTACTTTCTACTTTTTCAGACACAGTGTCTCATTTACGTTTGTAGCATAAAAACTGAATGCTACCTATCTGACTTGATGTCCTTCCTCTAGTTTTTTCATAGTCTACAGTACACAAAATCTGAGCATAACAGAGCAATAAACATCTTTATAGGTAGTCAACCAGGATCACACCTCAGTGCTAGTTTCAGACGCTATCAGCTTTGTCACAGCTTCATTTTCATCAAAGAGAATGTGAGCAGATATTTATGTCTTCTCATAAAACTGAGCAGGACAAGATCTGGTAAATTCTGTTATTTTTTAATTCAATATTTAATTCATTAGAGACAAAGATTTGTGTTTCTGGCCCCACTTAGCAACCCTGAAGAATATGAGATTTGGTATTTTAGACGATCATCTGATTTGTCACTCTTCACTTATATTACAGTTCAGTTCTACTTGTTGCTAAAATTAAATGCATAGCAAAGTATTTATATTTCACTGGAGGTTTTGAGGGGGTTGTTTTGGGTTTTGCTTTGTTTTGTTTTGTTTTGTTTTTGATAGAGCTATATGCCAGTATATACCAGTGAGATATTTAGCTCTTAGATGTTTGATGTTTTTGGCTGTTACCACCTGGCTGCACAGCTATTTTTATCTTATTATTTCAGATGATAAAAAGCATGTTAGGATCATACATAAGTCCCACACAATGAAGTTTTAACTATTCTGCCAGCTCCAAGCATGAAAGCACAGTGGAACTGTTTCTATGTTTAAAATTAAACACATTTCTGAGCATTTGAAGGATCAAGATTCTGGTTGATGTAACAGCTGTATGTGAAGATCCTTTGACCATTTATAGTAATCCTTTCCAAAAAGAAACATGGCTACAATTAGTATAGAAATGAAGCCCTTTCCAAGGAATAGTTTTAAAGGCATTTATCAGCTTAAAATAAGGATAATAAAAAGATATTTATCTAACAATGTACTCAGAGATCTTCAATTTGCTCTGAAAAATGTTTAATCAAGAAACATAGCATAAGCTTGGTTTCATATATCATTCATGAAATGGAAGATATCACGCTAACCTCAGAGTGCAATTATCTGTTATGATTTGAGAATGTTGCCTTCTAAATCGTCTTCAGTGTCGCTTTTTGCAGTACATACCAGATTTTGTGAAAAAAAAATCCAATTTCAAGAAGACACTGATTCAGTGTCTTCTAGCTCATGAGAGGTGGTTGGCAGTCATCTGGAGATAGTTTGATTAAAGGTTGCACATGGAAAATAGCCATTAATGTAAAGAATAAAAACAATTTATTAAACAAACGATTATTTTTTCAAGTATATTTCTATTTTTAAGGGCCTCTGTAATGAGGATAAAATTCCTAGGTAAAAATTAAAAAAAAATCACCAATTTCAAAAGTTGCCATTTATTCAGCAAACACATATCAAACTCTTCAATGGCCACATAAAAATTTCTTATGACAGAGCTTTCTAAGTGACTACATTTCTATGTATTTCTTTTTCAGTTCACTCTCACATGGATGTAAATATGTATATATATCTCATACATGAGAATGAATTAAAAAAATTTAATCTGAAAAGTCAATAATCACTAGGAAAGGATGCTATGGTCTGAGTACTCAAAATACCTTACATGCTTGAGTGCTTTACTCCTCTACCTTTTTTCTGGCATCAAGTTAATATAAGTCCACTGACCTTGGAGAGGAGACTTTGACATTGGTCCTAGAACTTTCATGTTTTGATGGGCTATGATGTCATGTGGAACAAAAAGCTTATGTTCAAAGAAAAGGCCATCAACAATAAAACACTGAAATCTTATGTAACTGAATATAGATTTCACTTGTACTCAGCAATGTGTATTAATATGGCAGTGAATCACTGCAGCCTGTTACTGTAAGCAGTACCGTTTTAACGGGAGGCACTTAGAATAAAACTTGACAATATATGAAAAATGTTTCCATTTTGCTTTGCTTTAAATTGCTAATCAACTGCTTTCTCTTGATTGCTGTTTCCCAGTTATTTCAAGAAATAACTACATGTTCAAATATACAAGCATCATCAAATAAAAATAAACAGAATCAATGTCCTTTTAAAGCTGTTTATGATTATATATGAATGGCACATTAGCTACACTTCACAGTAGATGCATTGTAGGGGGTTTTCTTTATAACTGAAACACATTTTCACAGAATAGATTACCTGCTGGGAGCTGAGCAGGCTGCATATATCCTAACCTATATGCAGGTGGCTTCCAGTTGAAGGCATTTCATCTAAACAAAGGCAAGAGCTGTGACCTGGTTGACATAACATTTTCTGGGTATTAAAAATGCAACTTTTCTTGTCCTGCACATGCTGTCAGTGGTCCTTTAGCTGAGGCAAGGAAGTGTATATCTCAGCAGAGATGCTGCTTCTACCCATTATCATTCTACTTGTTTTATCATTATGTTTATTGTTCATAGACATAATGATACCTTGCCATACAATATGATTTTGACTGCCCGAAGAAACTAATTTTTATACTTTGCCCCTTGCATTTCAGTGGGTCAGTATATGAGACATTACTCACAACATTTGCTGAGATAACTCAATTCTCTGTTGTCCTGGTGACTCCCAGACAAAAGCCAATAACATCACACTGAGAAATGACAAGCCACTGTACACTAAGATGGTTTAATGCATGCTAAAGCATCTTATCGACACTAAGCTTAAGAATTTGGTGGAATATTTGTTAGTTTTGTCAGCTGATACGTTACTAAGAAATTGTATAAAAAGATCTCTCTGTTTTATAGGTAAAGCATCTCTTTAACTTGTAGCTAAGGGGAAACAGAGCAGAGGGAGATTTTTTAATAGACCGGCTGTCACAGAACATATATTTAGGAGGGACATCTGTGTGGTATCAGGGATAGCCCTGTCAAAACTTATTTTCTTTAAAAACAGTTAAAGGGCACAGGGAAGAGGTTTTGATTCATAGTCCCAACGGCTCTCCTGAGCTAGTCTTTGCAGCAGCACTAGAGTTAATAAATCCTTTACTATGGGTAAGCAAGGTCATGGCTAAGACCTTGAGGATGGAGCTTGCACATCTTGTAGAGCCCAGATCCTTCACTCACAGAAACTTGCTGACAAAGCTATTCAAGGAGCATGGTTAGGAGAGCCCATAGTCTAGGCTACATTATGTGGCCACTGGTCTGTATGTATTCCTTCTAAACGGCCAGAAGAGGTCCTAATTTGGTCAATGTGCTCTTTCAAACAACTGTGTTGAATGCCCTATGCATGAAAACTACCCACCATCCTGCATTTCCACATAATAGAATAAATTTTGCTGCTATGAGTTCTTAAAAAGAAGTAGAACTCTAATGGCATTTCTCATTTGTAAGGGACTGCTTCTAAGCTTGTTACAATATCTAAGTGCTAAAGTACATAGGTGAAGATACTCTCAAAAATTGTATGAAGTGGAAATTGTTTCCTAATATCTTCATTTAACCCATCTCAAAACTCAGTAAATATTCCATTCTCACATACTGGGAAGACGTCTACAGTAGAAAGCCCGTATTGTTTATTGTTTGTACAGAGCAGTAGATGTTTTACACAGAGGCAGCTGTAGATTAACGAAGTTAATTCCCCTGATGGTATTCAGTTGATTCAGTTGCTTATAAACACTTTTTTATTCTCAATAAAACAACCTAAAATAGTGCATTTAAAAATTAATGAATGTGATAAATTCACGTGTATCAAGGATTATAGCTGAAGAATATACTACTTATAAAGTTTAACCTGCTTTCATTTCTTGCTGTTTATTCTGAGCACGATTCAAAGTAACAGAAACTAATGAAAGTTATCTGTAAGGCTATTAGTTTGAAAAAAAGAAAAAGATAATGACTTTGACTAGAGGATAGTATCTTTATTTAAGTCTCACAAGTTTTAAGAATATATTTTGCTAAATGCTTCCTTATTGAAGTCAAATGTTCCCTAAATTGTTCTAATTAAAATAAAAGCATCAAATAGGAATATGAATCTGTGGGTCTTCCTCTTTTGACATCAGTTTTTAGAACATCCAGAGATGTTTTGTGCCCTACTGTGGACTCCTAAGGAGCTGCTGCAGCTATGGAATAATTTTCAGAAGTCCTGAAATTTCACTAAAGACTGCTGAAGGCTAAACCATCTTCTGACCTTTTGAACAGCAAAGAATACACTGATACATCAACAGTGATCATGATGAGGCAGGGAGGGAATTGGAGAGCACGCAGATCAGCAATACAGATGCAGTATCAGAGTTGTCCCATATTCCTCTAGTTCTGAGGTTTTGGATTACTGGTAAAATTGCTGAAAGAACTGATGTTCTTTAAACAGAAAAGTCAACTGTATAACAATGAAGCTTATTGTTCTTCATATATAAAAAAGTTCATGAAAGAAGCAAATGTAGACAATGGTACAAATTCTTTAATACAAACTTTCAAAATGAAATATACTAAACTTTTATGTTTTCCAAGAAGATATTAGTCTGCTTATTTTAGGAAACAATTGAAACTGGCTATCAATCATTGAAATAGGAGATTTCTTTCGTATAAAAATTAATAACTCATCCAATAAATCAACTAATTATGTACCAAACTTTATCCCAGATGTTGCTAGTCCAAACTTGCTTTACTTTTTGACAAAGGTACAGGGCTTGGCTGTGAGTGATGTCTTCAGCTGTAATCTACAGAACTGCTCCTTATCTTTTAAGAGATTTTACATAGATTTTTAACACTGATAACTATGGAGTTTAATTGTTGTTTTAATTTCAGACATTTTGGGGATTTTCAGATTTCTTTCCAAATTCCCAGAGCAACTCACATTATCATATGCAAATTTCTGGCTTTTAGGGGAAAGTTTTTAGCATGTAGTAGTAGTGCAGAAAAGACCTAAAACCCAGGTGTGTTCTATCCTATTCCACTGGTGATAAGTAGTTTTCCTCCTAAACAACAACTGTGATTAATGTAATTATGAATCCTTTTCTGTTTTATTTCCTGCAGTAATTTTCAATTGTGCCTGAGTACTAGCTTTAGTCTTCAACATACCAAAGGGAAAGACTGTCATTCAGAAGAAAACTATTATTTATATGAAATTATCACATTTTGCAAGCTTGTGCTTTGAACTTTCACCTGGTTATTAACTATGTTTTCACAGGTGAAAGAATCTAATTCCACTCAGAAGTAAGGCTGTGGTTCAGAAGATTTACCTTTTTGGTTTCACTTTTTGCTTTTGCAGTATGTGCACCTAGACATTTATCTGAAAAGCACAAAAACTTTCCATCTGAAAATGGCTCTTGAACAGTTAGTTTATCACAGCTGTAATAGCAAGTGTTAGTGACACCACTGAGAAAAAAAAAATCAACTTACTTGGAAAATGTCTGCTAGCAGAGCTGTCCACACTGTGGGGTCCCAATCATTCTACCTAGTGGAGAAAACTCTTCTGCCAAGATTTCTTTCCACCATGTTCATTTGGACCTTTTTCTTCTGACACAGAAGAGATCTGAATACTATGAGTACTTTTATTCTTACTTGTTTTTCATGTTTTTTTTAATGTAAACCAATACAAATGTATTAAAACTGGAAAAAAGAAAAAAAAGGAAAAGAAAAAGTGTAAGTTTCTTTGACTAAAAACATGGTCAATAAAGTTAGGCTAGAATTTTCCATTGCTTTAAAACAGCACAATTCCACTGTAATCATTGAGTATAGTCAAAAGATAATGGCTGTAGACAGATAGATAGATTGATAGATGGATATTAAAGAAATTCTACAAACAGGATGCTGTGTTAAAATAGAATGGTGAGTCTATCTTATTCTGAAACTCTATATTACACGTGGATCAATACAAAGCAATAGGAAAGTGAGGATCAGAAATAGAATCAAAGTATTGAGCTATTAAAAAATAAGTAGAAAAGAAGTGATAAAAGTAAGTAAGAAAGAGGCGTTACACAGGACAATAGAAACAGTTCTTCTTGTATTAAACTTCAAAAGAAATAAGAAATCTAATTTCATTTAAACTCAAACCCATCAAATCTGGTATAAAAAGAAACCATATTTTTAGAGAACTGAACATAGATTTCCCCTATACAACCTAGATTATCAGAAGACATCATCTGAAGGATTTTTGCTGATCTGAGAGAAATGGATGGCCTTCTCATGTGAATACATAGTCTTTTATGATTCTCAGAGATGTAAGGGGCTGAACTGGTGCTGAGAATTTACTGTTTCCTTTACAAGAGATGTCACAAGGCACATATATTATTGAAAAGAAAAAAAAAAACAAACAGATGCTTGCAGTTTTCTTTACTACCTATTGCTGAGAAAAAGGTTAAATGTTTGGGCTCTTTAACCGTTTGTGAATGTCTGCACAGTCACATTATGATACTTTAGTTGAGCAGCAGTCTGGTTCATTAATCCAGGTGGCTTTGTATGCACATACAGGTAATGCAGCAACTTAACTTTGTCATGTGCCAGTAATTCAAGCTACATGGTCTTTAACATTTAGGAAACGGAGCAGATCAGACAGTTACTGTGCCTCAGCATGGAGGGGCTAGATCATTAAATGATACTAATTCTGGTTACGGTTCTAAGTCCTCAGCTTTGATTTTTCAATAGCACCTTTCTTCATTTTAAAATTATGTAGATTTACCCAATGCATGCTACTTTTCCACTCGCAGCAGCAATCACAGAGATATCAAAGTTTTCAGTTGACTAGTTCAGGTCCCAGTGAACGCTTCTCAGCAGAAGCCTACAGCTTGAAACAGGCATGAGTTCCCCTTCTTTTCAAAGCAAAACCAGTACCTAATAATGTTTTTTTTTTGTCTCAGTTTTTCCTGTTGTTTCACATCATATAATTAAGGCCAGTATTGAAGTCAGTAAGATGTATCAAGTGCATTATAACCACTGTGTCTCACTGTGAAAATAAATTTAGCTAGTACTTTCATTCCTCATCTCAGGATTTAAGTCTGGAGACGAGATTAATGACACTTTCATCCACTATAGCACTATGTAAAAGGCTGGTAAGGTAGAAGTTTTGTTAGATAGAGATAGAGTTTTTTAAAATCTGGTAAGGAAATAGAATTTCATGATACTTGCTGTGTATAAAATTATTATTCTTCCTCACTCAGAACAATGTATGACACTCAAATATACGCTGTCTATAGTACGGCAGTTTGATATTAAGAGCTCTCTTAGCTCTGATACTTCAAGCAGCATTTTCATGATGATAGGAAGGGAAGCCATTAAGGAAATGCTTACATTCTTTTGCTTTCTGAAAAATTCCACCTCAAATTTGCTAGGCTAAAATGCTATGCATCGTGTCTAATTATAAAACAACATCACTGACATGCATCTGAACTGCAAATATGAAACAATATTTTCTGGAAAAAAATTCTTTTTCTTTTTGAAGATTACATTTTATTTAAATCTATCGAAAGGGCAAAGCTATGGAATTCCAGCTTACCACTTAGGTCAGGAGCTATGTTCGCACAGTGGCAACTAAATCTCTGTTGAATTGACTATCCTGTTTTTTTTGAGAAAAGCAATATAAACAGAAATCAAATGCTTGTTGTTTGCTTCTTTAATATGTTAGCACCTTCTGTCTAGAGGGAATGTTGTGCCAGACAGAGTGTTGCATAAATAGTGTAGCAGACAAATTATATTACATCTTGTGGAGTATACACTGACATAGAAGTGCCTTGAAATAACTAAATTATATCTTTTGTCTAAGTCTCAGCTACCACACTGAAAATCAGGCAGAAGAAATGATATTTGTCAATCTGTTTTACTTGTGTGACAAAAAGCTCCTGTTCGATGTGTTATAAAGCAAATGCTTTCTATTAGTTAAATTCACCTAAATATTTATATCACACAAATACATTCCCAGAAAGGCTATAAATAAGACTATATTACTTCCAATGTGATTGCCTTTTTAAAAGCCATTGAATTTTTATGGGCCTTCTGAAAGGACTGATTATGTCAGAGCACAAATAAACAGAATACAATAACATCATCTTTTTGGTATTTTCCAGATGAACGTTAAAAATGTATTCTGAACAATATTATAATGCAAATTTGGGGAAAAAGTCATTAAGAAATTTCTCTCCAAGAATATGGATGTTAATATGAAATCAAAGATTGAGGAAAATTCATTCAATATAAAAAGGACTGTAAGCAGGAGATAGCTGAGAAAGGGAATTTTGCATGTTTGATTTTATAATAGAAACTGCTACAACTTAAGCAGGTCAGTAAAAATCTAACTCAAGTTTCTTCCTACTTTAAGAGCTAAGTCCATTTTTCTTGCATAATTCCATTTGATCTTTGGTAAACAGAGTTATTGAAAACCTTGATATTGAGTCTACCAGAGCTATCTTCTTAGGCTGGAATTAACCTTTTTGTTTATATAATAAAAAGAAGCAAGCAGTTAGGCTAAGAAAGTTGGGGCTGTTCAGCCTGGAGAAGAGAAGGCTGCATGGTGACCTCATAAGAGCCTTCCAGTATCTGAATGGGGGCTTATAAGGATGCTGGGGAGGGACTCTTCATTAGAGACTGTAGTGATAGGACAAGGGGTAATGGGTTAAAACTTAAACAGAGGAAGTTTAGATTGGATAAAAGGAAGAAGTTCTTTACTGTAAGAGTGGTGAGACACTGGAATGGGCTGCCCAGGGAAGCTGTGAATGCTTCATCCCCAGCGGTGTTCAAGGCCAGGTTGAACAGAGCCTTGGGTGACATGGTTTAGTGTGAGATGTCCCTGCCCATGGCAGGGGGGGTGGAACTAGGTGATCTTAAGGTCCTTTCCAACCCTACCTATTCTATGATTCTATGATATTTGCATTTTAACCAGCAGAAGGACAGCATTCAGTGTCAGAATGGAGCATCTGGGAAGCTGTTAAGGTGACTACTTCATCAACTCTTTTCCTCTAGTTTAATTATATGACATCTTTATCTATTGAATAAGAATACTGCAGGAGAAAAATTGGCCAGCAAAATTTATTAATTTAGCAGTGTTTCTGATCATTGCCACATTTTAAAGACTATTTACCTGAAAAAACAAAGATTTATATAATACAGACTGAGATTGGGAATTGAGGATTAAATTCATAGAATCATGGAATAGTTAGGATTGGAAAGGGCCTTAAGATTGTATAGTTGCAACACCCCTGCCATGGGCAGGGACGCCTTACACTAAACCATGTGACCCAAGGCTTTGTCCAACCCGGCCTTGAACACCGCCACAGATGGAGCAGTCACAACTTCCTTGGGCAGCCCATTCCAGTGCCTCACCACCCTCACAGTAAAGAACTCCCTCCTTATATCCAATATAAACCTCCCCTGTTAAGGTTTTAACCCATTACCCCTTGTCCTGTCACTACAGTCCCTCATAAAAAGTCCCTCTCCAGCATCCTTAAAGGCTGCCTTCAGATACTGGAAGGCTGCTATGAGGTCTCCACGCAGCCTTCTCTTCTTCAGCCTGAACAGCCCCAACTTTCTCAGCCTGTCTTCATACGGGAGGTGCTCCAGTCCCCTGATCATCCTCATGGCCCTCCT